>BROG01000083.1:1422500-1585000 GCA_030159075.1 Atrina japonica | reverse complement strand
CACAATGTGATTTTACTTTGAGTCATAATATGTGTGTGTGTGTATGTGTGTGTGTGTGTGTGTGTGTGTGTGTGTGTGTGTGTGTGTGTGTGTGTGTGTGTGTGTGTGTGTGTGTGTGTGTGTGATGATTTCTGTATATCTAATAAAAAATACGTAGAAATTAAGGTACCAAATTATTCGTTAAATGAAACGGCATTTTACAAAGTGAAAAAATATAAAAACTCTTATCATAATCATTGTAATATTGATAATTTATTAACACCTGGTTATAAAACAAATATTTTCCTCATAGATGTTCAGAAGAATAAAATGGGAAAACATATTTTTATGCAGAATCATATTTACGTAATTTTACGTATTTTTACAGTAGTCAGAAAATTATAATATTTCAAAATACAAATTATGTTTTCCGCTGAAATTATTTTGTGAGTACGTTTTTGCTATTTCAAAAAGATCTATATCAAAGATAACAGATAGAGAGAGAGAGAACAAGAGAGAGAGAGAGAGAGAGAGAGAGAGAGAGAGAGAGAGAGAGAGAGAGAGAGAGAGAGAGAGAGAGAGAGAGAGAGAGAGAGAGAGATAGAGAGAGAGAGAGAGTGTATATACTTCGATATCCATTCTAATCTTTAAACTCATCTGGCATTTTCCCTTTCTTAAATATTGAATGGATAGGATCAAATTTGACCTTTGCTTAAAATTGTGATATATATATATATATATATATATATATATATATATATATATATATATATATTATATATATATAATATATATATATATATATATAAATATATATATATATATATATATATATATATATATATATATATATATATTTGAAAAATTTATCATCACAATGTTTACTACAATATTATAATTCCTGCATTTTCAGTCAAGTGCGAACCATAATAATAAGAAATTCAAGTTTATTTACCAAGCATCGATTTTTTTTAATATATACTGAATTGATGTATATTCTCAAAGGAAAATTTCAGATCAAATGTACATCACAAGAACGTTGATATCTGCACTTCTACATTGTAAACAAATTTAATTTTATTTTTCCTTTAGAATATTTCAATGCACGTCAATTAATACAATAAAATAACTGACAAAGGAGAAAGAGAACAAACCAACCGATAACTACTAGTGCTTTACTGATTAATTGACCTTTACGAGACATTTTCAGTTTAATCAGGATTTCCTCCCCTGGGAGTACCCTGCTTACAAGGCAGATTATCACAACATCAATATTTGGAGCCTTCTATACAATATTTTCAAAACAGTGGTAAAGAGCATGATAAGATTTCAAGAAAACACAAGTGATAAGGTTTGACAGTATGATTTTATTAAATGAAGATTGCGCTGTGTAATACAATTAATTTCCCCACCTAGAATACATATCATTACACCATCAATTCGCTACTCACTATCATTTATTATGCAATCAAAGTCGAGATCTTTACACTGTTTGCACTCCAAATTAACAAAATCTAATAAAATTCTATAATTATGACACAAAATTTGAAATTCTATCACAGATTAATCTAACTATATTTAAAGAATCTAAATCACTTGTGTTAAACCATCTGGTAGCGAGTATAACCCGTAACACTATCAGGTTTTGAGTATAAAAATTGAGACATAATTGTGTTTATTTGATTCTATGGTTCAAGGAGCACGTCATAGAGACATTGGCTAAGTATGTGACTTCGAAATACATCTCAACCTTAAATGAAGACATAACGAGAAACTTTAACGTCATGGTATGGGATTTCCCTGACTCCAGTTAATATACATTTTAATATATACTGCTAATTGGAGATTTAATTATTGATATTTACTAATTGAAGATTAATACTTTTGTATCTGAGATTTATATATATATAGATAATTTGCAATTGTAGCATAAAGAAATTAAGAAATTATTCAGTAAAATTAAGAGGTATCAATGGATAATAAAGAATGTGAAATTAAATTAATTTTATGTTTCTTGAATATGACCTATGTGCTGACAAAAAGCGATATTTAAAAAGAACAATGTCTTATTCATGTCTTGACATAACATGCATTTATAGTCAAGTTTATAAAAGCACAAATTAATTGATAATAAATAAAAGCAGATTTATTACATATAGCTAGAAAATTTATGTAGTAAATCTGATGCACCGGCCCCCATCATATAGTTGGAAAACATATTTCTTTGGCAACTTAAGGCTGGTGGCTGCATGAAGAAGGACGATCTTGCCGAAAGGTATGCATTCTGTGCGACACTGCCATGAGAAAATAATGTCGGACTTCTGAGTAAACTTGAGCTTCCGGTGGGAACTGTAGGTGGTGGAGAGACAGATGTCTGTGGTATCTGGGTTCCTTCGTGAAGTTTTCGCATATGCTTTTTCAAATCGAAATTTCGACAGAAACCCTTGCCACAAACATGACAAGTAAATGGTTTCTTCTCGTTATGAGTATGCATGTGAAATGTTAGATTATACACCTGATGAAATGCTTTATTACAAATATTACATTTGTATTGCTTCTCAGCACTATGAGTGAGTTTGTGATTTTTGTAATTTCCTTTCTGGTGAAATCCTTTACCACAGTACTCGCAAACAAAAGGTTTATATCCAAGATGAATACGCATATGCGTGTTGAGTGTGGAACTTCGATTAAATGCTTTACCGCATTTGTTACATTTATGCGGCTTCTCAGAAGTGTGTATAATTTTGTGGCGACATAGAGTGCTTGCTTGTCGAAATCCTTTCCCACAGATTTTGCATATGAACGGTCTTGCTCCTGTATGAACAGGCATATGTCTTGTTAAATTATAATGGGCGTTGAAAATTTTACCACACTCAGGACAAGTAAATGTTTTCTGATTTTTATTTCCGCTTTTCTTCATTTTAGATGGTGAAGTACTCGTCTCCATGTGTGTTTTATTACTGTCATCCTTACTCTCTGTAAAGTCTTCGATGGAATTTCTAAATTTCTCTACTTTCGATGGCAAAGTTATTCGTTTTTCTTCCCTCTGACTAAAAGGCTCTTGACATTTGTCCGGGATATCGAACAAACGATTACATTCTAAAGATTTGTTTTTCGAAGAGTTCTGGAGTTTATGTATACTTGCTGCTTTTAACCAATCCACGCTGTAATCCCTAGTTTTCTCAGGAGAAAATTGTTGCTGAATTAAGGAATAGTTGCGAATAAGATAATTCTGATATTCCTCCAAAGACATTCTTCCCAGAAGAAATGCCGGATGCATTATTGAACCATATCCGAAAGAAGCTGTATTTTGTTCCTGAATATTTCTCAAGTACCCCACATTATTTTTTCTAAAGACATCTTCTCTTGTCATCCAGTTGGAATTAGGTGTAATTGGTAAAGAAGACGTTGGTACAAAAGAACTCTGAAAACGAGATTTTTCTGTCGTTGTCCATCCAGAATTAGGGGATTGCGTCCGTTCTTTGTCATTCATTTCAAATGTTTTATGCCTCGAAATTATTTCTGCATCCTTGGATGTTTCTTTCCCTGAACTTGGGTTAATAAGGTTCTCTATAGAAAAAGGGAGTTTTCGTTTATCTGTTGAATTTTCTTTTTCAGATCCCGGTGAAATTGATCCATTTCCCGACATTTTTAGATCTGTAGAAAAATATATAAACCCATTTAAAGTATATTCATACACAATATAATTATTAACAAGTTATACTGTTTAGATTTACACTCATAAATCAACAAATAATTTAGAATTTAGATACTAGAATAATTTTTCACATTAGAAAATATGTAAAAAATTAATATTTATAGATAAAATAACTTCATTTTGTTTATCTACAATATTTTTAAAACCCCAAAAATTGCATGGAATTATTTCAATTTAAAAACTTACCTTTTTAACCTTTTTCTTGCGATTTATGTAGTATTCGAGTGAATGAAATAAGGTGTAGTGGTGAGACACACTCAAGTTCTTGTCTTCTAAGTCGAGCACAGTATTAATATATATTATTTTATTTGTCCACTGGAGTGTCAGAAATCACACCCGTAGTAATAGCTGAATAGGTACTCGTCAATTGTTAAATACATTTCTCTTCAGATGACTAATGACAACCAGTCTCAACGAACTCGTCATTTTTAAATAAAATTCAAACATTTATTGCAGATTTGATCTGTCAAGTAAATCTCTCACTTATGATAGGACAATTGTTTCTCCGTATCCCGAAACGTTACGAAGATCAATAACTGCTGAGACATCGACCAATCAGAAATTGTGTCTCCAATGAACATCCAGACCACAGGTCTCTTGAAGTTTTAGTTTAGCATACATCATGTTCTCGATTGCCCATAAGCAGTAATAACCAAATGATAGAGGCGTGGCATTGATAGAAGGATTACAGACTTTGCTCGCATTATGCGGAAACCAAATAAACTACTTTGCAAATTCACTCAAACATACATTTTGACGACGGTTGTAAATTCTGTTTAATAAGCCTGCGGATATGACAAAAATACGCTGGAAATAAAGTAATAATTGGTACCTATCACATTCTGTCGGGTTCTGATCAAATGCGGACGTCTTTCTTCACCGTACACACAGTTTTACCTTCAATACTCCCCGCCAATCATTAAGTAGAAATAAAAATGAAATAGAAAAAAAGAACGATGCAGGTGTTTCGGAAACTGCAAACATTCATCTCAAAAGTCAGATTCAATGTTGCTAAAATTTTAATTTTATCATTTTGCTAATAACGATTTAGACAGAAGCTTACATAACATTACTACAGAAATCTATGACATTTCATGTTGTGTGTGTCTCTTTCTTTTTATTTTGTAATATCTTAATAATTGCTATTTTTATGACACACAACGACCAGGCAATAACATCAACAGACTACAGATCTTTTGAGGAGACTATAATTACTCAAATTGTTTGGAAAAATATTGTGCAGTAATAAAGTAAAATAATTATTGTAATATGTACATTGAATTTTGAATCTTTTGAATCTCCTTCAGCTGTTTATTGATAATTAAGTGACTGTCAGTCCTCTAGGTGTACCAAGGAGTCTTATGATGGGTGTGACACTGCAAATTTTTAAATTTATGTATAACCATTTCCAATCAAATTTGATATATACAACTACACTTTTTATATTTTCAAAACCTTGTATATTTATTCGACCTGTGTTAAAATAAAATTATATATATTTCATTACATTGTATCCATGTTTTACGTTATTAAAGGAAAAAAGACAGGGAAGTGTTATTATCATCTAACCAACATTATTCTGGTTTACTGTATATATCAATATGAAATAAAGTGTGCAATATTGAAACCGTCTATCTGATCTGAAATATATATGTCTAGAGATAACAAGTTACGGAAGAATGAATTTGTACCAACTACACCTCATTTTATTCGTCTCGGTATAAAGGAAACCTTGGTAATGATTTGTATTTACATCAAGAGTTTAACTCAGGTTTTTAGCGATGACATGCATGCATTTAATTACGGATGAACTCATAGTAATATATATCCTTTAAACCCTGCTAACCGAGATTTAACATATATTAAGTGTATATATCTTGCTTCAAGTTATGACCATGAAATAATGCATAAGTGTCTAATTTTCTGATTTAGACAGGAATTTGCGCAAAATTTAAATTCATTATCTTAACAATATAGTATCCAGCTAGCTTTTCCTCGGCTTTAAGATACAACTTGTATCAAATTATACAATTGTAAACAATGTAAGCAAGCGGCAATAATGAGGTTTTATAGAAGAACTGTGTTTTTATGACAAACACATTTTTTCGAATTGTAAATGCATTTCTGAAATAGATCTGTAGATATTACTGAACAGCGTTCTTTTACGAACTTAATCAGTTTTCATTATTATATTTTTATCATTAAACATTTACTTTAACTTGAAAATTATCCTGCAACCTGTATTGTGTGAAAAACATTTAAAGTATCTAACACTTTCATTGAATTTCACACACACACACACACACACACACACACACACACACACACACACACACACACATACATACACACACACACACACATACATACATACACATATATATATATATATATATATATATATATATATATATATATATATATATATATATATATATATATATACACGTGTGTGAAAAACATTACGCTGTCAGTTTGCCTTGAAAATTTAAAGTCACAAATGCTAGAAAACGCGTACTTGATATAAAAGAAGTATACATGTATTTGCAATTGATACAAAGGTATATATATATTGATACAAAGGTCAGTAACAGTTTGACCAAAACAATGACCGCTGTACGAAACAGATCACTTGTAAGTTTGAGTTGTTAGACGTATATAATATTGAAATTACGATCATACTTTATTGATGGAAACTTTATCACTTCAGTGTCATAGTTATAGATGCTGAGTTAATATCTACGCCATAAACGTGAAGCACACTTCCATTTCCTGAGTTAAACTCCTTTAATTAATTTCATAAATAATCTATGGAAAAAGCTCAATGTCACCAGAATAAGATCGGATTTGTTAACTGTGCTTAGATATGTTCCACAGACAGACATTAGTATACTAACTCGAAAGTGAGAATCCAAATAATAATAATAATAATAATAATAATAATAATAATAATAATAATAATAATAATGACGATGATGATGACGGTGATGACAATGATGATGATGATGATGACGACGACGACGACCACGATGACGACGACGACGACGATGATGATGATCTATTTTACATAGATATGAAATATAAGATAAATGATAGTTACAGGCAATGAAATATAACTATATATCAGTGCAGAATTTCAGTTTCCATATACATGTACTTGGCGAATTCTTAGTCATTTATATTTTAGTTTTTATCAATTTTGACTAGGATATCGTGCCGACAAATTCTTGTAGATACAATTGCTGCACTGAAATCGGAATACAGTGGTACATCACCTAAAAACCACCTCACTAAGAATATCACCTAACATTTGAGGCCACAACTTTTAAGTCTCGGCTTGATAAATATGTAATAAGTATAGAACCTCTCTTAAGATACCACCTCACTGATCGGACCTCTTTGAGTCAGTTAGGTGGTCTTTATAGCGAAGTTTCAGTGTAACACCTCACTAATCAGACCATTTTGAGTCAGTCAGTTAGATGGTCTGTATAGCGAGATTCCACTGTAACACCTCACTAATCAGATCATTTCGAGTCAGTCAGTTCAACTGTACATTGGAATTACATACACATTTTCCCGTGTTGAAATTTAGCCCCTACATTGGCAAACAAAACCAAAATAAGTTCATGTTTTAACCCGCGTGTCCCGGTCAAATATCTGAATCACTTTATAACTAACTAATTACATGAAGAACAAAAGGTCAACGTGACCTGCAGCACAAATTTTGTTGATTTTTTTCTTAAAAATCGAAATTCTGAAAAGTTAAGAGGTGTACTGTATTTAAGACGAGCTATTGTGTTTTTATTCATCTGGTCAACACTCATGCCTTGTCATTTGGATGCCCTCTAGAGGCTACGAATCATCTCAGTCAGGGCTTTTAAAGACACAGTGGGTGACAAAACTGTTTATTAGCTATGTAAGCGATTAGAAACACGGTTAAAAAGGCTAATAATATGGCGATGATCATTTTCTCACCTCTTTAACAGTCAAAATGACAATCTTGATGGGACATGGCATTCATGTACAACACCGGAACTTGCTTCGGGCCAAACTTCACAATTCCGATGTGATTTTATCTAAAGTAGCCGAAACGGTATCATGTTATTTGTTGAACTGTATGCCAAGAGTAATAAAAGTATCATCTATGGAATAAACTGAGATTTAAAGGAATTAAAATTTAAAATATATTTAAATGTATCATATCGTTTTCATAACAATACATGGATCTTCTCATCGGAGCTTCGTCATTGCTCCGGGATCTAGGATTTTAGCACTGTTTGTTCTTTTTCTTTCTTCCCTGTTCAATACAGCAGAAACGTAGCACGTGGATTATCTGTTGGTCATCTGTAATTAAGCACGCTAGATAAATCACATGAATAGTTGCAAGGATTTTTGTAAGCGCGTAAGGTACAGATTTATACAAATATGCATATAATTCCTAAATAATAGGAGAGAGAGAGAGAGAGAGAGAGAGAGAGAGAGAGAGAGAGAGAGAGAGAGAGAGAGAGAGAGAGAGAGAGAGAGAGAGAGAGAGAGAGAGAGTTTATATATGTGTTTAAACTATTATCAGGAATATCAACTGAAAATGAATGATCATTCATTTTCAGACTGTACTATTCGGAAGCACCAAGAGACACTGTTAAACCGAAATTGATTCCAACATCTATCTTCCATACAATTTTGTTAATCATGAATACACCATTAAACCCCTGCATTTGTTATTTTTTCATTTCGTTCAATTACTGTGCTGTCAAAATGTGAAACATCATAAATTTCACCAATGTCTTACTCTAAACTTTTCATATATTGTTACATGTGTATCGGACACTGATTTTGATAACGGTCACTATGTTTTGGAATGTCCCACATTCTAAGCTTATTTGGAGATTCTACAATACTTTAATGTTTGTAAATATGTGGTAATTTGTTTGTGGTAAATTGTTTGTGGTAATTTTGGTAAACACAGACAATGCCCCTTTAACAAAGATGTACAAAGATGTTAATAGATATTTGACAAATAAATAAAACATTATGTTAATTATAGAATAACTTGCATGCATTTTCATCGTAAATGTTGGGTTTTCTGTACCAATTATTATCAGGATTTTTTACAGAATTATTTTACTATTATTCGATTGTTGACTCACGGCGACTGTTACCGCTGACAGGGGATTTTTACTCATCTGTAAGATTGGATCTCGCCTCTGATTTTTCCGGGGGGTCCATTTTCCATTGTTTAATATTCAATATGTTTGTTTATTGGCGTTTGGACTTCCTAATCGCTATCACCTTGATACCTGTACTTTTATACTTTATACTTTTATATGTTACACCTTAACGATAAAAACGCTCGACTAACACATAGTAAGCTTTAACTGTTTCAGGAGTTACATTAACATTTATTGTTTAAAACATCGGAACTATTACAATTTGGGGGTTTTCACAGGTTTCTACATTATTAGTACGGTTCGGCAGACCTGTTCGTATAACTGCGTGTTGACATGTGACATAGAAACCAAACACCAGTGCCAATGAAAGTAGTAATCAGTAATCCTTGACTTATCGATGGTCAGCTCCCCCTTATTACATCAAGTAGTCCGCAATATCGATGAATTTCACAATTAATACTGTTAAGGGTTTAAATTCAATTTTGTCCCTTTTTTCTCTCCTGAAACGCTCACGGATTTTTCACTCGGGGAATCGGGAATAACTTACAATAACATCCGGTCCTTCATTATCACATCAGAATATAATAGGTAGCTATATAATTTTTTTTAAAACGTTTCCCACTGTACAGTAATTGAGTGGTCTAAATGTAAGGATGTCTGCTTGATCGCTCTCGGATACGTTGCAGACTATATATATTGGAATCTCGCTATTAAGACCACCTAACTGATTGACTCAAACTAGATAAGTGAGGTAGTATAGGTGCTGTATTTATCAAGAGACTAAGACTTGTGGTCTGAAATGCGAAGTGGTCTTCTAAGCTATGTGGTCTTTAGGCGAGGTTTCACTGTATAAACACTGGTTATTCGGTTAAGAAGTACCATAAGTATTTGTTTTGCCAAAGTTCTATATGAACGGAAAAGAATAGCGCCGCTTAATCAAAAATGAAAAGAAACAGCAATACTATTAGTTTGGAAAGTATATGTTTAAAAGACATATGCCTATGTCAACGCTAATTGAATGTATTAATTATCTTTGCGAAAGAAAAAATCACGAAATGGCAAAATTAAGTACACATTTATTATATGCAGTGATTATGTAGTTATTGCTCTTTTATTCAGTTTTTCTGTACATGTTTTGTTTGAGTCACGATCGAGGATGCCTTTTTAAGTGGTTTTAGTGCATATCGTTCAAGAGAATTGTCATCATGTTTGCTTTTGCTAATTGAGTGTGTTCTAGATGTAAGCACCTAAATATACTGTTCTTGACAGCTGTTGGACTTTCAATTCACTTTTAAACAAAATTCTACTACACCTCAACTAATTCTGAAATCATCTGACCTTTACCTTTTTCAAATTGTATCAAATAGCTGGCTAATTATCTGAATTTAGACAACGCAGTCCATTAAGAGCCGTTCTAGAGATCTAGTATAAGGCGTGTATCCTGCACTTCAACAGTCAACATTGCAGGTGTTGGTCTTATAAAGAAGCGTCTCAGTTAATTTCTCAAAATCATCATAAGCTAAAGAAAACGTTAATTCGTACCCAGTGATAGGCGCTACTCGACCCGGTAAGCAGTACCGACAAATACTGTAGGTAAATATCCACGCACTTATAATTACCTGCTCTTTTGTCCTTTACTCCACATGATTCGAGAAGAAAAGAAAGTGTTTCAAATACATACGCGCTGAAGAAGGTACACCTTAATTTTCTTCGCACGCCTTTTGTATCATTTAAACTCTTTTTAAAAAAAAATTATTATCATTTTCTGTCTGTCATCTTTATATGCTAAAATATGATTAAGCACCCGATGCCATCGTTTCTTTTTTAGATTTATTGAATACAATAGTTGGTCTTGTCCAAATAACTCTATTGAAATTAATTGTAAAGAAAGTTATAAAAACATTTTATGCTATACTACAATTAATTAATTTTGCCATTTAAATTTTCTACATTTAATAAGAAACTTTTAAAAGTCGAAACATTATTTACTCTGTAATTACTGGTTTTGACTGTATTATTATGAGAAATTTTGCAATATGTCATTTTCCAAGAGGATATAACAATGTAACAACTGTCTGCACGTGCTATGTTGAATATATAGTCATTTCCATCAGCTTGTATCAAATCATTTGTTAAAATTAAATCATAGGATATTTGTATAAAAATTAGCAATATATTACAACGAACTAAACCAATAATAGGTATCTTTAAATTCGAAATCGATTAATTAAAAGGCATATATTTCAATTGAAATGCACGCTATATGGTATCTTGCAGTGCAAATTATATTCAGCAAAATTTTTATACTTTTATCACAATCCAATCCACAGTGTATTTATGATATCATAAACATTGCACCTGATCATTCATACTTTGATGATAAACAACAAAAAGGACATTCAATTATGTTGGTGTTTGTGTGCTCAACCGAGACGACATGCGTGCGTCAAAACATTAAAATAGAAAAAATCATCCAAGAAGAATATGTATGTATCTGTGTAACTATGTATGTATTATGTATGTATGTATGTATGTATGTATGTATGTATGTATGTATGTATGTATGTATGTATGTATGTATGTATTATATGTGTATGTATGTATGTATGTATGTATGTATGTATGTATGTATGTATGTATTTATGTATGTATGTATGTATGTATGTATGTATGTATGTATGTATGTATGTATGTATGTATGTATGTATTTAGATATGTGATTGAATGTATGTTTATATGTGTAGTTGTAAGACTGCAAGTTTGGGGACTGTATGTATATATATATATATATATATATATATATATATATATATATATATATATATATATATATATATATATATATATATATATATATATATATATATATAATATATATATATCCCTTTATGTGTATATGTGTGGTAGCTTGTGACAGCATATGTAAGGTATGTAAGTGTGTTTTATATGTGTTTTATGTATCTTCTAAGATATGTATGTGTGTGTGTGTGTGTATGTGTGTGTGTGTAGGTGTGTGTGTGAAGGTGTGTGTGTGTATGTGTCTTTGTGTGTGTTGGAACGTGTTATTACATGTGTAGATGCGAGTTTTATGTTTCTTTATCTATTATATTTACATCCGTGTGTTTTGTAATTCCTACTTTCAAACCTCAAATTATTTCAATCTAATTACAATCATTCAGAGGTAATAAAAATCATATAAAGCTGATTTCTCATAATGTATTTCATGAAATGCTTGAAATGTACAAGAAGTATTTTGATATCCGTGTTTCTTTATTTCTTTGTTGTTGTTGATACTTAAAACATTTAGACATTTGCGTTATTTTATCTGTATCGTTTAATAAATGAATCAATTTCGAACAATAAGTGGTATACCAGACCCCACACATACAAATAAATCTAACTTTGTAATTATGATGATCAAAAATAAAATGCCTATTAAGCAAAATTACAGGGAAGGTGTTAGAATTGCAGAGACTGATTGATATTTCCTACATAAGTAGTGTCAATTACAACAAATATTTGTAATGGCGAGTTTAACCTATCTAGGTTATATATTTAGTTAAGTAAAAAGGGCAAAAAGTTAAATTCATTTTTGTTAGATATTTCCTAATAGTATTCGTTTGTTTTTAAATACTTATTATGAAAAAACAAAACACACACTGGTATAACTCTTACTTGTGTTATCGTTAATGATATCTAATTCAAATACACATAATTATGATTTGAATATAAGTTCAAAGGATAGTGCTTGTCCGCTCTTTTAATAAATTAAAGGGTCATTAGCTGCGGCTTTTTATTATTTTCTCTTCCATTTTCCAGCTTAGATAGATATACAATAACAAAAAGAGATATATACACAGACATGAAAATTCTTCAATTCCTATTTTGTGAAAATTACTTGTGAAATCCTGCTTTGTCACTTTGATTAACTCAACCTTACTATTTGTATATGAATACCACACTGTGTCTGACCTTATTTTCAGAAAACATAGGAATATAAAATTTGATGCCTGTGTATAGCTCTCATTTGTTATAGTACATCAAATACAAGTAGTAACAATAGTAAAAAAAATCGAAATATTTGTTTTTGGTAAATACGAAATACTAAAATTTACAGTGTAGAAATGTATAGTTACATCTGGTTCTGATGTCAGTGTACCTACAACACTTGAGTATTTATTTGAAGGATCCAAGTTCAAATCCCATCAAAGGAAACTTCCATTCTTAAAACCAGTTATACTTTTAATAAAAAGTTTTGTAAGAGGTGTAATGAAAGTGAAATATAGTAGACCTGGTACATATTTCTGAAAGAAAAAAGAAATCAAATAACACTTGACAACAACAAAAGATAAAAGTAGAAAATATGGATGCACAGAATCAGATTTCAATTTGATATATTTCATAAATATAACAACATTGTATCAATATAAAAACATGTTGTTTTACGCAACACTCAACAATTTTTCAGTTTTATTAAGGCGGCCATTTTTAATGATGGAGGAAATGACTCGGTTACAATTTACTCGGTAAGACCCCCGGCCTTCCGCGAGTAAACTGACAAAATTTCTAACAGAATCAGCTTAGGTTCCAGCGGTACTCGAACCCGCACTGAGTAGAGGCGAGATTACTCCGTGGTTTTAATAAGTTTTGCTATAACCACTCGGTCGCCGAGGTCCCGATTATTCGAAGAAAACATTTATAAAACAAAAAGCACATGGTGAATAATGGCTATATAAGGATTTCTTTAAAGCCCAACTTTGTCTGACAAGAGGCGTTAACGTTTTAGGTTTCCTCTTTTATAACTTCTATGTTTTAGTTCAATACTACAGCTGTATTAATTCAAAATGTAGTTTAAATTAAAACTGAAATCAATACAACCGCATAATCAATGAAATTCATTTGTTTTCTTCAATGCGACACTTTTAGTGTACCTTGTTGTTCTGTTATTTTACGGACTATTAATGAAGGAAAATGTCATTAAATTTGAAAAGGGACATATCAATTATTAGTGTGATTGACGCGTAGACCGTAATATTTTGCAGTTTCTAGACTTTAATTACCCCATGCGTTAAGTAATATCTTGCGTCTTATGGTCAATTCCCGTGAACTTCAGATCCTACACTAACACCTGGCTAATCTACACAGTATTTGTCTGTAATAATTAAACAAATGACACTGATGGCATTAAATGGAATGCTAGCTGAGTCTATGATATTTTACAACGTTTATTATAACTTCCCACGAGAATGCAAAGAGATATTTGCATAATTGATTAATGTAGATCTTTATCTCTCTCAGAAAGCCCCACGAGATATAATTAGATGGATAAAATGTAAGGGGGCAAGTTATTATTACTATTATTATTATTATTATTATTATTATTATTATTATTATTATTATTATTATTATTATTATTATTATTATTATTATTATTATTATTATTATTTTATTTTATTTTATTTTAGCAATAACAAAAAATTATCTAAGCTTTTTATACAATTTACATGCCCAGACAAAGTGAATAAAATCATATTAATATCTTTTTTTCTATAATTATTTAAGTCATACACTGTAAGAAGATTCAATAATGATAATTTGATAATAATAATAATAATAATAATAATAATAATAATTTTTATAATAAAAATATAATATAAAAATTTTATTATTATTATTATTATTATTATTATTATTATTATTATTATTATTATTATTGTCGTCATAATTTTCGTTATCATTGTAGTAGTCATCATCATCGTCATCATCATCATCATCATCGTCATCGTCATCATCATCATCATCATCATCATCATCATCATGTTCCCGTTTTTATGAAAATAAATAATGAGGAGATACTTTTAAAATTGTCTCGGGTTTATCATCATAATCTATCAAAACTTCAGAAACTATATGCATAATTAACTAAAATATATTCATTGTTTTTCAATAAATATTTTGTGATACATATTCTCCTAAAATCGACAAAAACCTTTTTCTGGATTACATCAGAATACTCTGATTTGCAGATGAAAGCTAACTCATTGACGTGACATCGAGATATTTTAATATGATAACTAATCTGCGCTTTTGTGTGCAAACTTAAATAATAAAAAGTATAACATATTGTTGATTGCAAACACTGCGACATTGAAAGTCATAAATAAATCATATTGAATGTATGCAACAAAAACTAGCAAAATGCAAATACAAATAATCAGATTTCTATAACATACTTTGCGTGCAATATTTAAAAATGTAATTAATACTACTTAAGCCGTTGTAATAATGCGTAATTTTCAACACTGACGTTGTCAAATGCTATGAATATTTCATGAAGCTGTTTATTGATGTATAATGTTTATCAAACGAATAAAAACTCTGGGTTTAATAAAAAAAAAAACTCGGAGCAAATTTCTTCAGATAAGTTTATTCCGCTCATGAATTTTCTTTGTGAAACAGATTAATTTACAACAATATGCATGAAAACGGAATCTAAATCTCAAATATAATGATTAGTTAATCAATTATCTTCAAAATCAATAAAATCAACGAAATGGAAAACAATTTTTAAAATGGTAAATTAACAAAAGGATAACAGTCAAAAGTTTTCTTTTCCCCGAACAATAGATTCAAATTACAAAGCTTCTCTGATATATGTTAATTGAGAAAAGCTGTAGTTTTCATGATGTACATTCGTAGATATTCATAAAATTCTATCTATTCATTTTCGTTTTATCAAATGAAAATGCAATCCATTGCATTTTTTTTTTAAAATTGCAGCAATGACAAAGACGTCAGGAATTTGGAAAAAGCTCAAGAAATCCCATTCAATTTCTGTTTTTAGCATGAACCTATAGAATGCCGAATAATATGTTTTTAAAAAATTAAATTGTTTTAAGTCAATCTCAAAAAAAGAAATAATATATATATGATTTTACAGATTTCTGACCACAATACCTGACGATCTGTGAAAAGCACCTGATATAAATCAGTATATCGAATAGATTGTTGAGTATTTACGTATTCATACGACAGCGACTATCATTCACTATTCTGCTGAGAACATCTTACATATTCTATTTTATATTCTTTGCCGACAAAATGGGGGTGTGAAGGTACGAATTTTAAAACTCTTCACATTAACCACATGATAGACTCAATAACTACTTCAACATTTCGCTAAAATCTCGCCGTGGTTTGTTTCCACTTGTAGGCGCCAGTAATAAAATGAATATATTGTATTGAATATTAAATTAAAAATACACACAAAATTTTTAATCATCACTTTTTATGACACAACTTGAGAATCCAGCTTATCAAAAGAACAAGGTGTTTGTATTATCTAATAATTTCAATCGAAACTGTGATGGCAAAAGGAACAAGTGTGAAAATACATAAATAAAATCGAGCCAAAATTAATATATAAAATGTCCTTTAGAGCAATCCAAACAGTTTGTCAAAAACCGAACAAAACCTTTAAAGTGAATACAGACAAAGATGTTTCACACATTCCCGTTTTTTAAGATTTTATAATACACAATGTTCACGTGCAATTAAAACATTAGCAAAGACATCTTATTCAATACTTTGTACTTGAGACTGTCATCAAACTGTTAATCAGTATGGTTATTTTCTTTACATGAACATATTAAAGTTATATCATTGTTAACGGCGTACTTAACAAAATTTAAATAATAGAATATTTTTACATATTTAAACGCCTAGCGGTATAACTTAACTTTAACGCTACTATCTTGTTTGAAATAGAATTGGACCCGAATAATAGTATTATTGGTGGTGGTAGAAGAAAAAATAATAATAATAATAATAACAATAATAATAATAATAATAATAATAATAATAATAATAATAATAATAATAATAATAATAATAATAATAATAGTAGTAGTAGTAGTAGTAGTAGTAGTAGTAGTAGTAGTAGTAGTAGTAGTAGTAGTAGTAGTAGTAGTAGTAAGAAGTAGTTCTAGTAGTAGTAGTAGTAGTAGTAGTAGTAGTAGTAGTAGTAGTAGTAGTAGTAGTAGTAGTAGTAGTAGTAGTATTATCAGTAGTAGTAGTAGTAGTAGTAGAGAAGTAGTAGTAGTAGTAGTAGTAGTACTAGTAGTTGTAGTAGTAGTAGAAGTAATAGTAGTGGTAGTAGTACTAGTAGTAGTAGTAGTAGTAGTAGTAGTAGTAGTAGTAGTAGTAGTAGTAGTAGTAGTAGTAGTAGTAGTAGTAGTAGTAGTAGTGATGGTGGTGGTGTCAGTAGTAGTAGTAGTGGTAGTAGTAGTAGTAGTAGTAGTAGTAGTAGTAGTAGTAGTAGTAGTAGTAGTAGTAGTAGTAGTAGTAGTAGTAGTAGTAGTAGTAGTAGTAGTAGTAGTAGTAGTAGTAGTAGTAGTAGTAGTAGTAGTAGTAGTAGTAGTAGTAGTAGTAGTAGTAGTAGTAGTAGTAATAGTAGTAGTAGTATCAGTAGTAGTAGTAGTAGTAATAGTAGTGATGGTGGTGGTGTCAGTAGTAATAGTAGTAGTAGTAGTAGTAGTAGTAGTAGTAGTAGTAGTAGTAGTAGTAGTAGTAGTAGTAGTAGAAGTAGTAACAGCAGCAGTAATAGTTATTGTAGTTATGTTGCAAAACTATATAAGAATATACAAATCAGAGATACCAAACTATAATCTTCAGGATGTATAGGATAGAGTATACAAATCTGGTGAATATTGGACAGAGACGGACCCAGGAAATCCAGAGCTGTACCAATGTTGTCATCAACTCCACGTTCATTTACAAACATACGAATAAAAGTAATAATATAGTAAACATTTCTAGATGCCTGAACCAGAACCAGATATTCGAAAGACAAAATGGCCCTTATATGGATGATTAAAATCATCCTTTTATGACATGGTCACATACTTTTTCGTCTACTGCCTACTTCCGTTAAATGTCGGTTTCTGTTTTTCTATTACTGAGGAAATAAACTGGAATTGTAAGTACAGCGTCTCATACAACACATCCATGTCAGACTACTAATTATTAAATGGAAAATTCATTAGATAAATCTCCGAAAACAAAGAATTGCTCGCCGCGTTGAGCTGTAAATTTTAATGTCAATTTTAGACTGAAGTGTTGCTATTCTTTAATGGAATAATGCAGTTTAAATGCTTTGGTACACTTTTTCCCATTGGACAAGCAATTTGTAAATATCTTTTGTAAACAGATGATCGCTTTACTTGCAACACGAGCACTGTAATTTTTTGCGGAATCATACGCAAAACAAGTTTAGATTTTGAATTGAAATAGATACTGACACGTCAACTTCAAAATCAAAATGAATGCTTTGTTTTTGTTTTAACAACACCTTCATCACCACCACCACCAGCAACATACTACATACTAATGATACTACTTCAACTACTTCCACAACAATTACAGCAACAACAACAACAACAACTACTACTACTACTACTACTAATACAACTTCTTCTTCTTCTTCTTCTTCTTCTTCTTCTTCTTCTTCTTCTTCTTCTTCTTCTTCTTCTTCTTCTTCTTCTTCTTCTTCTACTACTACTACTACTACTGCTGCTGCTGCTTTGCTGCTGCTGTTGCTGCTGCCGCTGCTGCTGCTGCTGTTGCTTCTGCTGCTGCTGCTGCTGCAGATGATGATGATGATGATGATGATGATGATGATGATGATGATGATGATGATGATGATGATACCACCACCACCTCTGGCAAAACTTTAAGACTTTAATACTACGTAATTGATCAATTTCAACGCTTTCCGTTATTATATACATATGTGATGAGATTTGTAAACATTTTTACTGACAATGTAGTGACAAGCCTGTATGATTGCTGTTTGATTTGATTACTCTGTATAAAAATCATTACTCATTACTTTATGTGCGTGTGTCTGACATTGGTTTTATTGCTTTCTTTTAAATTGTTAGATTCGTCCGTCAATTTGTAGTAAACTAAATGTTCCATCAAACATACCGCTTAATGAATATTTATATCAACACCATTCCAGTGATGTGAGTAAAATGATCATTCATTTAAGAACCTAAAATAAATACTACAACATCACATCTAAACATTTATTTTCATTAAATGATGCATCTGATGGCTTAAATGACAATTACATCCGATTGTGAATTACCCGGATAATGTATCGCTACTTCCGCATCTTGCTCCGTTTCCGGATTACAATTTACACTCTTCGGTACCATTTATTCCTCGGTTCAAATGCCGGTTTCATTTGTTGTAATTATAGTCTGCATGCGCAAAACGTCACTCTACGATATAAAATCGATATTCACTCATTCTCTGCTAATCTTATGGTTTTCCTTTTTATCTTCAGTGTAATTTTGTCGCTTATATTTTGTAATGGCAAAAAATTAAAAGTGTGCTAATGAGAAATAACAAAAGCACATAACGATTGATTCTAGCGAATGCTACAGAAGCATATAAAATGCCAATATATCTTATATCTATGCTAAAGACTGAAGCTAATGTTATAGCATAACATCCCATCCGAGCATTTACGATAATTGAAAAGTTAGCTATTTCTGACTAAATAGGATTCGAATTCAATGCTATTTTTGACTACTGTTATACTGATCCTCGATAAAATATAAGATGTATAGATACACAGTTATAAACGTTAGAAGGTTCTGGGCCCGAAGTCACCAGATTTACTCAGCAATAAACTTCAACTAACTTTTCACGATTTTAAGATAAAAATACACTACTGTATGGTGCAACTTCATTGTAAACAATGATGCAGATTATTGCTTACTGTATCAGACAAAAACTTTTTTGAGTATGTACTCAAAATATTTATTCCTTTTTTACAGGAAAATCAAAAGAGCAACCCAAATTTTTTACGTGATTGTTTACAATTCCTATAATGTATTTACTAACAATCATAAAGTCAAAATAAGAAAATGAAAGCTGAGCTTGAACATTGAGTAAATTTGGTGACTTCAAACCCAGGAATCAGTATACAAATATAGTGACTTCAGACCCAGGAATCAGTACACAAATTTGGTGACTTCAGGTTCAGGAACGAGTAAACAAATTTGGTCACTTCAGGTCCAGGAATCAATATATAAAAAACAAATTTATGAGAATTGGACAAACATGGATTTCCAGAAAAATCCAAAGAGTTGAAATTAGAAGTCACGCGGGAGTAATCATCTTTGTCGACCGGTCACATCCCCTATGAGTCCACAATCAAATACAACCAAAACATTAGGAGTAAACCCTCATCATAATCGATATAGCCGATAACTTGGAATTTGAATTTTGAATAGCGTTTAACGCCACATTCAATTTTTTTTTCAGTTATATGGCAGCGGTCAAATTTTTTATGGTGAGGAGACAACACGGTTACAATGTACCCAGGAGGAGACCATCTACCTTCCGCAAGTAAACTGGCATACCTTCTCACAAAATCAACTTAGGTTCCATCGGGGCTCGATTCTACGCTGGCCAAAAGTGAGAAACTTTTTCAAAGCGTGATGCTCTACCCACTCGGCCACGGCGGCCCCAGATGATAACTAATTACAATGATAAGGTAATCCCTCTGTTAAACAAATAAAATGTCTTGTCATTTTTAGGAATGTTGATTGTCCCTTTGTGAGACTTTTGGACTATTTTAGACGAATGAATATATATTACTTTCCAAGTTATAAAAATGTTTTCATTTGGGGAATCCATTAATATGATTTGGATTTGTTTGGTTTAAATATTTGTCAATATCAAAGGTTTTACTTTATATTGTGTGTTGTAAACAATGAAATCCGAGAACTGTTTATCTGTACCGTTAGTGTGCCGCTTATTGTACTAGCATATGCCTACTGTCATCAAATTTGTTCATTTGATAGAGAGGGCGAGCTATTTTGATGGGAATGGCGATAATAGCATTACTAATACAGTGGTTTCGTATGACACAAATTCTGGTCCAGTAAAGCATTAGCTTGATTAACATATAATAGATGAGTAACATTAGACCTTTTATCAATTATTTCGGGCAACATTGAAAAGGTCAAATATCGACAAAATGTTCAATAAAAGGGTGCCAATAATGATATTCTCGATTACAAACGATAATGTTCACTGCTAATGTCAACTTGGAAGTTCATATTACACTTAGAAATTATTAAACATTGCGCGACAACTGGTCAGACGGGAGCACTTGTTCTCAGGAAGATAAATAGTGTCATTTTTGTTATAGCCTTGATTTTTTACATTTCAGTATCCGCGATGATGGGTTTGAAATAGGAAATCCAAACGGATGATAAACGACAAGTCGCTAGTTGAAAGGAATTCTAAAACAATTCCAAAACAAAACAACAATACTCATTCATTCGTGAAACAAATGTCGAGATTTGAATATTGCTAAATATGTAGAAATAATGGTCATCGAATGAAATAACAGCATTGTGGATGTCCTTTTGATGATTTTGAATAAGACCCACCAATTATTTATTAACCTTATAGTTTCAGGTTCAAATAAAGTTGCTGTCCTTGGCTATTCATAGGAGTGTAGTATCGAATCAGTGATTGACAACAGGACTCGAAATCACCAAATTTCCTGAATCCTCAAGCTCAACTTTCATTTCATTAGATTGATTTTCAGTCGTTTTCAAAACTTCTAGCTTTAACTTAATACAAAAAAATATTAATATTTTACATCATTCACACATAAAATATTGCACCATACTTATGATTTTTTTGAAAAGAAAACATAAATATTTAGTATGTTGAGTACGTAATCAAACAATATTGTAGTGTTTCTAAAGTTTTGTTCAAATGAGTACTAAGAATAGAGTAGATTTGGTGACTTCGGTTCTTACCTGCAATTGACTTGCAAGTATACTTCGAGAAGATTCTTTCAAAAGACAAAAAAAGCTAGCAGTGTCCTTTAATTTTACATTTAGATATATCGACGGCATTTTGTTAATTCATAATGACAATTTTCTTACATATGTCAATGCGATATATCCCAGCGAAATAGTTTTTAAAATACAACAGAATCATAGCATCTGGTCCCACCTCTTGATTTCCAGAGATCCGTGTTTGTCCATTTTCTACCAGTTTTATACCAATATCCTGGACATCTTAAAGATTTATACTTTGGTATCTGAGATTTTTATATGTAAACTGTTCGTGTTATTTTATACTTTGGCATCTGAGATTTTTTTTATATGTAAACTGTTCATGTTACATATGACAAACGGTTGACAATTGCCAAATAACTCATAATTATAAAGTGACATTTTATTCATATTTACATTAATATTTATGTTTGACATTTTTGTAAAGTAAGTTAAACGCATAAAGGTAATAGTATAAATTAAAAATACGTTGGCAATGTAAACAAAGATGACAGATGACACCAATTTGTCCACAGAAGACATAAAGTGAATGGTAAATTCACATTAAGAAGTGAATTAAGTTGTTCTTTGTGAACAAATCCTTTAACAGTCATATGTTTTTGTGTCAGCTATGAACCACAGCTTAACATTGTTTGTCATCTTTAGTTCCTCTGTCAGTTTCTCTGGGTACAGTCACATTTTGACATAAATTATCATTACTTTCTTATTGTATGTGATACTTTTGTGAAACTTACAGGAAAGGTTCATTTTGATGAGGTGCATCGCCCAGTCAGTGTCAAGGTCATATTCAAGGTCACACTCAAGGTCAAATGGTAGCACAGTATTCTCTTAAATATTGTTTGGATAAAAAATACTCAATTTCGGGATATTTCAAGGTGTCATTTCTTGTGTGTGTGTGTGTGTGTGTGTGTGTGTGTGTGTGTGTGTGTGTGTGTGTGTGTGTGTGTGTGTGTGTGTGTGTGTGTGTGTGTGTGTGTGTGTGAATGTGTGTGTGTGTGTGTGTGTGTGTGTGTGTGTGTGTGTGTGTAAAGTTGCACACAACCGACCGTCGTACACTTTACGAAAGCATTACAATAACTAAATGAGCGTGTCGCAATTGCCTGGTTTTTATTTCTATCATGTTCATTTCGATATCTTTGTTTTGTCAATTTACCTTCCATTTCAATGGGAGAAAAGACAAATTGGCCATACAGAATTATTACTCTACATTGCACATAAATGTCACAACCTTAATTGTTTAATGGAAAATTCATTACATGTAGTTTGTAGAATGCAATGTCAATATCTGTCTGTCGTTTGGTAGCTCTACACTGAGTTTACTCTTCACAACTAGAATATAGTCCTTGTCAAGTGCTTGATTTCATTCCTCAGTGGAAAGAAGCGTTGATGATGTAGGTGACCGACAAATTACCGGGTCTTGATATTCTCAAAACCATGTCAAAACCTTCGTCTCTTTGGAGACAACAAATGTTCAAGTACAGTACTTAGTAAATAAAAAGTCAGGAAAACCATATGCCAAATGTACTGTAGTGTTAAACATTACGATGTATTTTAGGTATAGTAAAACATTCGAGTATTTTGATACAGTCCTACGAAAACAGAGGTGAGAAGTTCGGTCAAGTGAAGTTAGAGTCTTTCAAGACGCTGACTCCTGCAGAACACCTGGTCCCAGTTGCACAACAGGTTGTTAGCGTTAACGTGAAGTTAACCAATGTTAAACCAATGGGCTTAACAGTACGTTAAATTTAACGATGTGTTGTGCAACCTGGTCATGGTCCCATTCTATGTAGAATTCGAAAATGTTCTGTATGTTGAGACCATTTTTATTTTAATGGACTTCGATTTTCGATTATCCATTGATGTTTCTTTCAATTTACATTGTAACAGATCGAGCAGATAGTTGTTACATTTAGGGAGCCGTACATGTTCTATATGAAGTACTTACGATACTATGAATTTAGCTACTTAAAAGATAATATAACGCGGTCAAAGTGATATGGTTACATTTTTTCGTACTTCTAAAACACACATGTATATGAAATATTCAGTCATAACCACTCATAATTGATGTTTTAGCTTTGCAAACGATTTCAACATTTGTAAATTCTATTTAGTTAGTGATTATTAGAAACTAGCCTCTTGTTTCACTAAATTGCAGGTCCAGCCACCATATGCGTCACCAGAAAATCTGGGTTTAACGGTCAGTTGTACTAAGTAATAAATCCCTGTCCTTCACTCATTCAGATTTTCAATTATATCTAAAAGGTCAAGTGTCCTAGGGTTTTTGGCAAATCAATGGATACTGTTTTGTTAAGGTCAACGGAAAACAGTCAGAAAAAAAGTTAGGGCATTTGGAAATTGTCATACCACGGTTTGTAACTAACGCGATTTTTCTCTATCACATTTTGTTTGAATTACATGATTTACCTACTTTTGAATTTAAAATCTTGCCTGAGAAATTTAACATTATGATTTAAATATGAAACATAAATTACACATTTCACTGATTTATAGATAAAGTTTTCTAATCAGTAGATTAAGAGGTATATAAATAAGCTTTATTCTATGCCCGTGTTTCTAAATATTAGAACAATTCGCTTCGCTCAATGTGACGGATTTGTCTTTTTCGTGTACTCACTACCTGCGTTGCAGTGACAACTAATCATTTAAAAATTAAGCACACAAATGAATTAATGGGATGGGTATTGTGCATATCGTGTAGGAATACATTAAGAAAGAAGTAATTAGCAGCTTTAAATGAACTTCCTCTGTAAACATTTCCATCCATTAGACAGTAAAACCTGTTAGCGAAATAGCAATGACTTCCGGTTGAAAATTATACGGGTATATCTCTTCTATTTCCGGATTTGCTATTTCCGGTAGATATGTAAATACAAACCATGGAAGATTTCTGTTTGCAATCAATTACTTTATTTGATTTTGGCATTACAAGGACATATCACATATCATACGGCACTATGCAAGATCGATAATCTCTGTGTATGTATAATGTAATTAAATTCACGTTTCCTCAATACATTTTTCAATTAACCAATCACTTTACTTATTTTTTCGAGGAAACTTATTTACATTATTTCAAATGACAGTTTAATCTACATAACCACTGTTTACTTTCAGTTCATGGGACTAGCCCGTTTATATACTGAACCTTGAATGTACAGTTTTCGTTCATTGTGCAAAACATATTTAGTCAGGCATATCCAATGCTATACCCACATTTAAATACATAATTGTTACAATTTAATTAAAATTCCATCAAAATGCACTTAATGTTTTACATATAGACAGTAACAAAGACAAATGTTCGGGTCGTGCTGTATAATTGATCATTACTTGCAACAATATTCTTGTAAGTCTGGTTAGATTTATCATCCGTATAACAAGGTATGGCGTTCATCTTTCAATATTTATAATTAACTCGTTTACGGAATCTGGACGGCGCTCCGTTTAATAACATATTGCCATGACAAGATTTTAGATATAAATATTTAAGTATTGAATGTGTTTCATCATTTGCTGATCAATGTCATGAAGATGTAGAGCTTGATGGGGTCACGTTGTTCAATAGATAATGTTTATTTCTCAGAAAATATTGAACTTAGAGTGTGGTATCTAACCAAGTCACTTTGAAGACGTATAAAGGTACGGTGTGCTGGATTTATTGCTATAACAACACTGGATAATTAATTAGTTACCTGTAATGGTAAATAGAAACCTGCACAACAACATATAATGAGGAGATTCCAACCATATAACAATTAATTTGATTTCAATACGATACAGTCAGATGTAAATAAGAACAACAAGATTTAAATGGTAAACAAACGATTTGAAAAATAATTTTATTAAACATTTGTTCACGAAAAAAGGTTATTTCAAATGTTAATAATTCAAATTCTTATCTTCTTACTCCTGCAAAAATCGTTTTTCTTTTCTCAACTTAAAAAGCATTATTTCGAGTCATAGCTTTTATGAATCAATCTCGTTTAATATTCCAGTATATTATATGAATAATTATTAGAATATTTAATTACTAAGCAAACTATATATTCCTTTTCTAGAAAATAAATTATATGTGCGAAAATATCGCAAAATATAAACAGCTTTAAGTCTTACTACAAAGATACGAGTATGTGGCTTTTTTTTAAAATAGGTATCGTATATTTTATATTTAATATCCTATTTAATCTAGCATGTAGATAGCACTACAGATCGGTCAAGTTTCTCTTTGTTTTGCCATAACACATTTCTTAAACCAAGAAAATTTTATGTCTAACTCTTCGAAAAATGATTGAGTTCAGTTATTACCATCATTATTAGATTATTAGAACTTCTGCTGCGGTTATTATTATTAGTCTTCTTCTTCTTCTTCTTCTGCCTCTTCTTCTTCTTCTTCTTCTTCTTCTTCTTCTTCTTCTATTTTTTTGCTAAATTTTGACAACAAAAAGTTTCATGTCTTTCAATTCTGCTAATTTTAATGTCATGCGATGGAATATGTGCAAGTGACCCAAATAGAGTGACTAGAGACATGCGTGAATATGGAAAAGAGATATATAATTAGGGTTTGCGAATTGAAATGATTAGTCAAATGTACGGGGCCAAATCAGTCATTCCAATATATGCATGGCTCAGTCTATAACTTTCACATTTTATAAATTGTTCTTACTCTCCAGGACGGGTTCACTTAATATTCACCTCTGTATGAATTACAGCATATGTTTGGAGATATTGATTTACAAGATCATGCGATATGTGGCCATCAATAGGCCAAAAATAAACGATACAATTATCAGCGATGTGGACTCCATTACAAAGTCGCGACATGACGACGCATTTGGCTTGATTAACAAAAATAATATGAACCTCAACCGACTGATTATAATCACTTATGAAAATGTCAAAGCTTGTGTTCGAATACATAAACTCATTACTAAATTGCAAAGAGACAAACGGTCATATAGCGTTTCTGAAAAACAGAGCATTGGTTGGAAACCAAAACTACTTAGATAGCTGATAAAACTATGTTACATTTCATGTGTAAAATAAATTGAAATGAACAATTTAATCATAATCTACTTAAAGACCGCGTAAATATTTTTGCATATTTTAAAATAACGAATGAATCAAGAGTTCAATAAAATAAATCAATGAGTTTCATTTATAAATCCTCAAAGTAATTTCATACACCCGTAGGATCAAAACCACAACGATGTATTTCATTTATTCGGAAAACGGTAAATTTCTATAATAGGTAATACGGTGATTTACGTACGTGGACTTATTCTGGATATATGTAGGGTCCAAGTCATTCGATTTATATATGAGTGTCCGAGTGTTCATTAATATAACTGATGAAATAGATTTGAAAATCCTCTCTGTCAATTTTGAAATATCATTGACAAGCAATTTATTTTTATCACATTTAATAGAAGTAAGAAAGTTGGGTGTTCAATTTATTAATTATTAAGAATTATTAATGGCTCAGTAAATTTGAAACAATGTAATAAAATGTAAATGATAATCTATCACACAATCAGAAACAATTGAGGTCGGTCCACAAAATAAAGAAACAAACGAAAACAAAGCAAAAACATTAAACACCGGAAAATTCTTTCCTTCGTTGTCGTCCTACTTCACCTAAACGATAGTAACGAGTTTCTGATAATGCTATTTTTAATGAAACATGAGTAACATAACTAAAACCATGGTCTAAATATAAGCAAATGAATTCTCACAAAATATATAGGAATTTAAAAATATTTATGCCTGTGTTTATCTCTTTTTATTGCATATCAATGTTAGTAGTAAAAAGGGGGATTGAGGGAAAAAACACAGCTAATGTCCCTTTAAGGTATGTTCTAATATCTATTTTATTCTATTATCAACAAATTCATAATGATTTCGTACTTCAATTCCCGGGACATTCTTTTGTGCGTTGGCAATAGCACATTTACTGCTTGTATTTAAAATGGCTCATGTTTGCCTGGGTTCCAGTCTGAATTCTTCATACTGACCTGAAGATTGGTATGTGTGTTTAATCGGATTCAATATTTTTTAGCTTTTCTTATAATTAACTGATAAAATTAAAATTATTATTTTAAAGCGGAAACGTTTTTAGATTATCATTGTTTTCAGACATATTTCATATTAGTGGATAATTTATAAATTCTTGAATGAAAATTTATACATTGATTAATACATAGTTTGTCTGGCAGTAGCATCTTCGTTCAATGGAAAATTGTTTCCTTCGAGACAACCAGTAAATTTCGCTTTAGAAATTCTAAAATTGTCCTGATACAAATTATTGAACATCATTTAACGAAGTTCTAAAGTAATGGGTGGCATTAGCGTATTAATGGTGGCAACTTCCTGGTTTCCTTGTCAGGAATAATTCGGATTGGAAAAATACTGTCGGTAAATGATGAGAAGTTACTGGAGCGTATAATGGAGATTGTCTGCTCTAAATGTACATTCACCACACAACCGCTCATGTGACTGTAATGAACTGAAACAGTGTTAAAAATAACCTGTCTAAGCACAACGGAAATGTTCCAACTCAACAACGATAGATTTAAATACATGTAATTGAATTTTTTTCACAAGAAAACATCGTAAAACGGTCTTACTGCACCTGCACATTTTGCGATGAAAAAAGAATACTTAGACAACGCCAAACTCATATTAGAATAACTAATTAATCATTTTGTAAATAGGTGGATATATATATATATATATATATGTGTGTGTGTGTGTGTGTGTGTGTGTGTGTGTGTGTGTGTGTGTGTGTGTTTATTTATGTACAAAGATCCCCAAATACATATCTATCATTTTATCATTTTTAAAACTATTGAAGTGTGTGAGACTTCTACGCTTACTTTTTCATAATTACTTTATAATTATTCGGTTTCTATTCCACAGAGAAATAATTAATTAAGTGGAATGATTTTTAAGTTAATTAAAACACTTAGAATTTCTGTTCCATGGATTTTCAATAACTGATATTGGTATTATTTCTTGCCTTGCACCCAAAACAACTGGAATCGAAATACTTCAAATTTGTATTGAATTGAAATTTAAATTCAGTACTATAAACGAATTGTATATCCTGACATTATGTGGGAAAGTCCAATACCAAAACATATCTTGAAACTGCATTTTTACACACGTATAAAAATCATATTTACTTGATTCAAACTAACGGCCCAATTCCTTTTGAATGTGCTGTCGTTAAACATAATACAAAAATGATTCTATAACCAATATTTCACACTACAATCGCTCTTTCTGACTTTTTCTGAAAGCCGAGTGGTACTTGAAAATCATCAGATCATGTGATTTTCCCTTGCACTCACTAACGCCTTTTAATGAAGAAATGTTTGTAGAAAGCCTTTTAATATAATTAGATGGCAAAATTTCGAAAAAACAAATAGCATACTGTATTTCACCTGTTAAATTGATAAATCTGTTGGCTGTTTTTTACCCACAAGAGCGCCGAGTCACCATGTCATGATTGCATAAAAGCTTCAAGTGCCTCTCAAGATTTTCACCGTGAATCTAAATACCTCTTAGGGACACTCCTATATTGTACATATTTTCCATTGAATTTGAATACATTATGTAAAACATTAACTGAAGAGTTTGGTAAATTTTAAAGTTTTTTGAATTCTGAAAACATCTTTGTGTAATTATTGTTTGCTTGTTTGTTTATCGCGATAAACTTCATGTGAAAATGCCATTTTCATGCAACATGTTTACGCAGTTTCCTTTTTTACCATTTGATGCAACTCCTGTGTTTCATTTTCACACGGATAAATCAAAGTTTTTATTTGAAAGCATTCAATAGTAAAGTGTCTCCGATAACATATCGTTTCCACAACGGAACCAAAGAACAATAAGAGTCTATGAACTTGAATGTATTCAGCCAGACTCTCTCTCCATGCATTTTTTTACTTACATTAAGTATATATATTTACACGAATAACCTATAACCCAATTAAATTATTATTTCTGATGAAGCGACTCTATCAGTCTCTGTTTTTTCATTATTATTATTATTAGTAGTAGTAGTAGTAGTAGTAGTAGTATTATTATTATTATTATTATTATTATTATTATTATTATTATTATTATAAAGCCTAACATGATAATAAGCTTTAATAAGCTCTAATTTTAAAGTACTACTTCTCACGTGACTTAGTAACATGAATATTATTTGTAAAAATGATTTCCATTTTTGTATTATTTCAGCTGGAAATAAGAGTAATGTTTGAGTTATATCTATTAAGTATAAGTGCATGATAATAAAAATATTACATTCATATGCAGGGGTCAACAATAATAAAAAAAAAATCCCGCTTGTCCTACAGGGCAAATATTATTTAAATCTACTCGTCGGAATGCAAAAATGACTTATCCAAAAATCAAGTGTAACAATCAAAGATATCTTTATTGAATAAATTTCACTTATTCTTTTGAGAAGTAACATCAACTTGTCCGAACGCAAATTGACTTGTCCCGGACAAGCGGACAAACCTTAATGTTGAACCCTGAATCATGTCCAATAATGACCAATGGTTCCAGTAATGACCATGTGAACTTAAGGTTGAGTGTTATATTTCAAATCATCAGTTTCTTTTTTGTCTTCCCTAATAGATATAGAAACTAAACACTGTTGAAGTATATGTGTGTGTATTCTTTTTCCAATTTTGTGTTTTCATTTGGTTGGCCCTTTTTAGGATACTTTTTTATTTTTTAATACTATAATTATGGTATTGTGTTTATATTATTGAAAGTAAAATCATGAAAAGATGAAATTAAAGACTCTTATGCCACTGCGACCCCCTACTCTGTGCCGTGCATCTTACTTTTAGGCAGCAAAATGTCACATTTCAAATGATTTTTTATTTTGTAATATACTAGTTGAATACTAATTCATCTAAAACATTCGATTTGCAAAAAGAAAGAAATGCTAACTAAACCGAAAAAAATAATCACGATATATATTTGCACCAAGGCAGACACCACGAATATAGTTACGTTACGATATGACAATGCTTTATAGTATCTTTTATAGTAAAATACGAAACTAGACACGGAACCCGGGTGTATTCCAACTTAAACAGTTACTCTAATTAGTATTCCTAATTGTAACCCCGCTCCGCCTATGTATGACACATCGACATAGTTGATTGTTCATCTTATGACACGGGCAGATCACGTATGTCACGTGTCGCATTAATTCTCTAAATTAATCAGGTTAACATATAAAAGCATTTACATGATTAAAATGGCATTTGACTAAATGATTATCCGCTAAATGCGATAGTTGACTTCTGCTGTACATGTTGCCGGTGTATCCCTGGAGATATAAAGCTAGTATCTTAACACTAACCTGACATTTCAGGATAGAAAATAATTAAAAATGGAGAATTTCTTGAAAACATTTACCATTTGTCAGTTGTTGCAGATTTATTGATTTTATTCATTTTATTAAGTATTTCCATCACAGAAATATCATTAAATATTACTTGTTTAAACAATAAGATATTCACATAATAGTATTCGGCTTATACAATACTTATTGTTAATTTATCAGGTTTTTTTATATCTACTTGAGGATCTTGGCTGAGTGCCATTGTTTTTACCTTTAGTCGTCGTGGGTTCGAGTCCCGCTGGAACCTAAGCTTATTATGTGAGAAAATTTGCCGCTTTACTTACGGTACGCCAAAAGTCCCTTCCCAGGTAGATTAAAACCAAATTCTTACCTCAACCATTCTAGGTGGTCGCAACCATTTTATTGCGAAATGTTGAATGAGACGTAAAACACAATTTAAACTAACATAAAATATACCGTTCTAGAGTTATTTGATGGTTATTACCGTCTAATCTTTACTTCCTCGTCACACCTGATGTCATTTCCGGTACTGTGTTGTTTACAAATTGTATTGATGTCCATATTTTTTATACTTTAATTACATTTTTTATTTTTCAACTAAATTCATATTCGCGTCATTTAAACAGGTGTTGTAAACAATTTTAAAACTCATATACAGGCACTCTATCTTTTTCTTTTCGTATCCTTTTTATGTTTTTTTTTTAACTCAGTTAGACATTTTTAAATAAATAAATGTGAATAAAAAAGAAACTTTGTCACTTCTTAACCTTTTATGAATCTTTTTTTTCTGTCCTTTGATCTACAAATCATCATCTGCAGTGGCCCAAGGGTTGATAAAATGGCTTTATTGTACGAAGCATTGACTATTTCGTCATGTCTACAGGACAGTTTATGTACATTTACATCATCTGTCAATTTTCTCAGTTCCCCTATCGTTACACAATTCAAATAATGAACAGACGGTGAAGTTGAACAAACTCTTAACTAAGAATACATTTGCACCTGTTTGGGTGGATTTGAACTCAAAAGTTCCGAACAGCAAAGATTTTGTGAATTCAATTAATTGTTGTGTTTCCTCCATTTGTTGAATGCACGCACAATGACTAACGAAAATTATTTCAATGTCAGAAAATCAAAGATTCTGGTTTAAAAATTGTATCGTAATTCTATTCTCATGTGTCAAACGAATTCCCAATAAATACATCTCGTATATATATATATATATATATATATATATATATATATATATATTATATATATATATATATATATATATATATATATATATATATATATACGAGAGAGAGAGAGAGAGAGAGAGAGAGAGAGAGAGAGAGAGAGAGAGAGAGAGAGATAAACCATGTGCCTAGCCTTTCTTTTAAATCTATTTGTTTCTGGTTTTCTTTCTACCGTCCCCTACATGTATTTTCACCTCACTGATTTCTCTTACAAATTCAAAGTGTTTAACTAATCACAAAATATTTAATTTAGATATATGTCCAGTGAAGTTACTGGAGTGTACACATTTAAAACTAAGAATTTTTGTCGTATATTCTGAAAAATGGCTGATATAAAGAACCAGTCAGTTTTGTCAGAGAAAAATGCCTTCTACAGAGAGCCAATGGTTATTTGGGATTTTGTAAACTATGTCCTACTGAGACAACTAATCAATACTTTGGATGTAAAATGTGTTTTACATGAGGGAGTAATCAGTATTTGGCATGAAGGTGGGATAAAACTTTTTCGATGGATGTAACTGTCCGTGTATTTTTCACACCTAAATTAACTCTTTTGCCGGGTGTTAAAACATAAAAATAAAAAAAGATGACACAAATTGAATTAATTGATAAACAGGTTATCAAAAAGAAACGCAAATGGGTTTTAGGGTCTAAAATGACATGAGTAATTAGAGAAATAATATATAATGTAGCCAAAACCTAGCGTGTGAACATGTTACTCTCAAATAAGTTCTCTACAATGGAAAGAATAATCCAGATTAGAAAAAAAATAAAACTTAAATCGGACTTAAAGGCAGATATCATATGTTTTCATAATTTTTGTTGTAATCATTTCTTTGTTTGGTCATGGGACAGGTGAGAATAGAGCCAGAGCTATTATGTCCCACCGTTTACTAGTAGAGTATACTTAGTAATCACAACATACTAATTTCTTATAATTTATGCAACTGGAATCTAGATCTTAGACGCTAATTATCTTTACAAATTCATCTTATTGAAGTCGTAAATACGATATTATTTAGCCATTACCCTAATTCTATTCTTTTCAAATGATTGCAGAAAAATTTATGGTTTGATATCATTATATTTGTCATGTTTTAATTTTGAAATCGGATCAAACGGTGTACTTACAAAGATTCCCTGTATGAGAACAATGATGAAAATGATAGCATGTATTTTCCGTGTGGAAAAAAGCAGTATTAAGACTGTGGTATATCATTAAAGGGAGCAACCGTGCATCGTTATTGTCGATCCTGGTTAACTCTGTCATATTAATGTTTTCAACAAGGCAAGATTTATTATATTCTAACAAAGATAAACACGGGGTAAACTATACAGGAATGATTCTTTAGATCTAATGTAAAAACCCACAAGAATTTTCTATTTTGCATTTTATTTATGCTCTCTTATTATTCGGTCCAGGTTTTTTATAATATTATATAACAGTTAACCCCCTTTTCGTTCCTTTTCCGTACAAATGTGTATATTATTAACTTATTCACTTTATATATTGTAGCTCGTTTAGTTTTAAAATGAATGTAAAAATGATAGTACTGAAATAATGAGTTCAGCTATATATCCCAACACGGCTAAAACATTACTGAAATAAGAGTAAATGTGTGTTTGTTTTAAACCAACTGCAAATTGACATAATGGTTGGAAATGTAAACACTTCTATTAAATTGATGCAAGTATATGTAAGACATTTTTGTGATCATTTAGTATTATGTCTATGATATAAACGTAATTTTTCTTGCTACTTTTCTTTCATATATAATTATGTTACTCATGCAATCTTTTCTTCATAGCGTTGACTACCAAGTGTGTGGTGTTTCCTCACTTGTATTGTTTGCCATATTACATATAATAAATGCAATATGTTGATATTTTTTACAGATAGAGTAGATAGTGATTAAACATGTACATGTATATGATATGGGGGATACTTACTCCCCCATGGTACCTGATTCCATCTCTGGATTTTCAGAGGGCCGCGATTGTCCAATATTCACCAGATTTGTATATGTATCCTGGACATCCTGAAGATTTATACATTGGTTTCTTAGGTTTTTATATTCGTATATGTATCCTGGACATCCTGAAGATTTATACTTTGGTATCTGGGATTTTTATATTTGTATATGTATCCTGGACATCCTGAAGATTTATACTTTGGTATCTGAGATTTTTTACTTGTTTATGTATCCTTGACATCCTGAAGATTTATACTTTGATATCTGAGATTTTTATATTTGTATATGTATCCTGGACATCCTGAAGATTTATACTTTGGTATCTGAGATTTTTACATTTCAACATTCGTATTATTATTCATTTCGTCTTATAACAGATACAACATGACAAAACATTTTTTCTCATTATTTATAAAGCAATTCTAATCTTCAATTACTTAGTCTAAAATAACATAAATTATGTAATTGATATAATATTTTATTACTTAATTTTCTTTCTGTCTGTTTTCTCAGTCTACATATTTATTCTTATTAGATAAGAAATGCTTCTTATTTTTATCACTTTGTATTTCAGAAGTAATTATGCCACCAGTCCATTCCTCTCGTCATTCTACTTATGAACATTTTATCCAATTAATCATTAGTTATTATCGTTACATATGTTAGGTTTTTAATTGATTACGCGTCTTAAATTTTTAATTGTCATTATTTGTATCAATACACGTGTTAAGTTTCTATTTGTAATTATTTATATATATTTACATGCCGCTTGATATTTCCTCCATTGAAAGTATACTGACCAGTTGCATTTATATTCAATGATTGACACACAGCTGTTCAGCTGTTAAGTCATATGAAAAACTCCCCCGGAAAAGTCAATTACGTAGAATGAATTTCGTACCCAGCTGACTACAGATTCACAGAAAATGGTAATAAATGTAAATATAAGGATTGTTTTTTAAAAAGTTAATAATAACCCTGAACATTATACATGTTATGTTTCTAATTGATATTGTTTTTGTATCATTACGCATTTTCAATTTCTCATTTGTATTATTTGTGTTATTACACATATCAAAGTGCATCTCTTATTTTATAAATGTTACTTGGTGTGAGAATATAAAACATCTCAGATACCAAAGTATAAATCTTTATGATGTCAGGGATGTAGTTGCAAATCTGGTTAAAATGGACAAACATGGACCTCTGGAAACCAAGAGATGGAATAACGTGCCATGGAGGAGTAATAATGCAAACGCTGCTTATGTTTACTGCGAACTTGGGCGACTTCAACCATCAATTAATGGGAAAATAAGAATTTTTAGGCACTGGTCAAAATTATTCAGTCCCAACAATGTTCTATTAAAATCATGCTATAATGAAATGTTATGTTACAGTGTGACGACTCCTGGGTTATACAAATCAAAAATGAGCTTTTTAATCTTGGATTAGGTTATATATGGAATAGTGAGCATCTCGACAAATATTTCTAACAACAATTATTGGGTAGATAATCTACATTTACTAGATGTCACTTTTTATCAATATCTAATTGATACGTTTTACTTACAATATTATTAAACAAAGAGATTGATGTATTACATAAGAGATAAATTACACGTTTTAGATTATCTGCACGTGATTTGAAAGTGGAAATGGACAGAAAATAAAATATACCAAGAAAAAATAGAGTATATATTAAATGTAATAAGGGCGTCATCGAAGACGAATTTCATATCATTTTTGTATGCACTGCCTTTAAAGATTTAAGATTAAGATTTATTAAAAGGTATTACTATAAAAGACCTTCTTCATTCTTATCCAGTTGTTATCAGTTTAATTTGTTACATTTGTCTCTTGCTTACTTTTCAAAGACATTAAAAGAAAGCACAAATGGTATGAATAACCATTTTAAAGTTAAGGATATAATACATCTCAGACACCAAAGTGTAAATCCTTAGGATGTCCAGGACACGGATACAAATCCGGCAAAAATGGACAAATACGGACCTCTGGAAATCAATAGTTGGGATCAGGTGCCATGGAGGAGTAAGCATCCTCTGCCGAGCGGTCACACCCGCCGTGAGTCCACAGTCTAGTCCAAATGAAATACGTGAGGAACGAATCTTCGTCATAATTGGCACAGACGTCTCAACAACCGCCAACGAAACGGCAACTCAACATTTCACCCAGTGAAACAGTGTAATCGCAAACAAGACTATTATACATCAAACGCGGTTTTCGATATCCCTGTGCCAATAAATTGTCAGTTAGTAGTTTACATCTGTATATGAAATATTCATATGTTGAACACGCCCTGGTATATCGGATCATTTGTGAAATATAAACTCCATATGCGGATAACTGTGGGATGTTACTACTTAAATGTGAAAATTTACGATGGGAAAGTCGAAATCGTCGCGTTTGTCGTATAGCTTAGTTACAAATTTCCCGTCTGTGTCTATAATAAGTAAAATGTCTAAGTATAAAAATTTCAGATACCAAAGTATAAATCAATAGAATGTCCAGGACATAGGTACAAATCCGATAAAAATGGACAAACACGGACCTCTGGAAACGAAGAGGTGGGATCAGGTGCCATGGAAGAGTAAGCATCCCCTGTCGACCGGTCACACCCGCCGTGTGCCCACAGTCAAGTCCAATGAAACAAGTGAGGAGTGTATCCTCGTAACAATTGGCACAGACGTCTCAACAACCGCCAACGAAAAGGCAACTCAACATTTCACTTAGTGAAACAGAGTAGTCGCAAACAAGACTATTATACCGACCGTAAAATTTGCGGAACGTTGACATTCAACGCGGTTTTCGATATCTCTGTGTCAATAATTTGTCAGTGAGTAGTTTACCTCTGTATATGAAATCTTCATATGATTCTGTTGTATCTTTAATTTCTAGTTCACTGGGATATCTCGCATTGACATGTGTATGAAATTTGTCATTATTTATTGACAAAACGTCGTCGATATATCTAAATGTCAAATTAAAAGACACCGCTAGCTTTTTATTCTTTTGATTCCGCAGTTTCTGAATGAAGACTGCTTCGTATGAATAAAGGAACAGATCGGCCAATAAAAGAGTACAATTGGTTCCCATAGGAATGCCGGCAGTTTGTTGAAAGACAACGTTTTCGAACATTACAAATATATTGTCTATTAGAAATTCCAGCATGTTTTTATATCAACTTCAGTGTATTTATGTGTAGAATCAGAGTGGTGTTTGACAAAATAAGTATCAAGATAACCAATCACTAGATATTTAAATTTTCGGGTACAACTTTTAGTGAAAAAACAGTTGTCTATGATGCTAAAAAGTCTTTCTTTTAATTTTTATGTGGAATAGTTGTGTAAAGAGTTGAGTAGTCGTATGTTTTGATACTGCGAATTTGAGAAAAATTGTGTGCCTTTAAATTTTCTAAAAGTTGTTTAGAATTTTTAAGTATCCACATCTGATTTACACCGCTTGTGGAATAAGCAACTATACAGTATTGCTGAAGTTTCTCCTTAACGACTGTCACTATCTTGGTAAGAAGTAAAGATAAAGATTAGGTAGAACGTATATAGTGAAATCTCGTTATTGACGGGACTAGGACGGTCACTTCGAAATATCCGGAATTTGAGGTAACAGGAATTGATATTATTATTATTATTATTATTATTATTATTATTATTATTATTATTATTACATGTAAAACCTGCTTTACTGCAAACATAGGAATGCAAAAAAAAAAAACATATACTGATATACCTCATATAGTCAAGTAGTGTTTTACTAGTTCATCTACTCGCTCTGTTATATTGTAATTTGTAGAGAAAACATTTTACAAACTCAAATCTAATCAATTATTTTCTTAGACATCGTGTTGTGTAGACACCCTGCGTTGATACAATGGACAGGTTCTCCTGTAGCCTCAATTTACTTCTCTCCTTTTTTCAATTTTCAAACTTTTCATTAACTATGTCGTGCTGATCTATAGTTACTTTTCATTTCTTTAGAAAGAACATTTAAACATCAGTTAATTCAGTGCTACTGAGAACTGCGCATGCCAGTGGTTCGTATGGAAGAGAAAAGCTGCAAAACGGGGAACTAGTCATTAGGCAGGACCACCGACACACCTGACGGTATCAAGTGTTACGTGCTCCCAGCAGGGTACTAATTTACATCATGTGCCACAAAGAAATGAACATAAAATAGGAAAAACCTCACATCAAGTTCAGCCATTACTATATTGTATCTGACAAAAGTAATGATGGATGCATACTTCTATTTTGAAATGGTTGGGTGTCTCCTGCTTTGTCGACGTTTTGCATATCAATCGGGTACACAGACATGAAAATGAGTTAAATTCCCGATAAAAGTTATCAACAATTCTAAATACAGAATGATAAGACAACAAAAGCATTAGTATTATGTGTTACTTTCGGGAAAACAGAAACTGTTATTGTGAATGAAGATATTATCATAATTGGTATTTAGAAATGATCATGTAAAAACAGCATCGCCGCACACGTGGTTTCAAGGTGTATCATTTAAGGCGAAGGCGTTTGACGTTCAGAATCAAATCTGAGTCTATGGAAGCAGTTTTTTTCAATCATCGGAAAAACTTGAAGATAACAAAACGTAAAGCATTTCTTTTAATGTAGTCCTAGGATCAATGACCGACATAGATTTATAGACACTAACTTGCGGAAGGTCGATGGTGTCATCTCGGGTACATTGTAATTGGATTCTCTCCTCCACCAACCAAAAAATGCTGACCGACACCAAATAACTGAAAAATTGTTGTGTGTGGCGTAAAACAACATTCAAAATTCAAATTCAGGAGAATAATAGAATCTCACATGGATGTCGTGTGTAGACAGATAATTCAAATCTCGATCCTCCAGTCTCTTAGTCCTCTTATTTTTCTCCCAGCATTCTTTAGACAGCAAGGTCACACAGTGTTTACTACACTTCTAAACTTTTTGTTAGACACCTTCAAATATATATATAAGTGAGGCCATTACGTCGTAGCACGTAATCTGTTTTTTCCGTAGAGAATGACTAATACAATATTCCATGGGTGTATTGCACGGATAAGGAAATATTGATCATTGATGTAGGTATATAGCAAAATATATCCTGAGAAAAAGAAGCCAAGGATGGATTTTATCATCCAGACAATAGTGAGCACGGACATGAACACGTCTTCAATGATTGTGCAAAATCAAATCAAATATAGCTTGACTGTACAGAAAAAAAAGTTTTCTTTCTCTTCTTTAGTGAGATATATGCCAATGATTGTCAAAGGAACTTCAGAATTTGGTCATATAAGACTGGGAGTCACTTTATACAGAATAGTTAATCATAGAAAATACTATTGGACAACCATAAATACAGCCAAATAACAGAAATTATATACAGGGGGTCACTTAAGCAGTCTCTACTGTACATGTTTCAACGTCGGAGTTTCTTTTTTTTTTTCAATGGTTTTTACTCCACACTCAACGATTCTTCAGCCATATGGTGGCGGACAGTTTTAGGTGGTGGAGAAGAGAACCCGGTTGCAGAGACAATCAGCCTTCCGCAAGTAAACTGGCATCTTTCTGACAAAATGATCTAAGGATCCAGTGCGACTCGAACCAGCACTAACTCGAGGTGAGAGACTTCATAGTTTAAATGCGATACTCTAACCACTCGGCCAAAGTCCTTCAACAAACTGTCGGCATTCAAATGGGAACCAATTTACCCCTTTATTAATCGATCTGTTACTTTATTCATATGAAACACACTTCATTCAAGGGCTCCTTCACCAATAGAAGAAATAGCTAGTGTGACTAAGCTGTACGACAAATGCGATGATGCTTTCCTATAGTCATCTTTCGATATTTAAGTAGCAACATCTCTTTCCTCTGTATTTGATGTTTATATTTCACGGATTATCCGATCTGCCAGGGAGTGTCAAACTTGTCAGTCAGTCAGAGGTGATTTAACGAGCGACGTGGCTACTCAAAGCCCTTGCCACACACGCCGGAGCTACCCCAATAGCTCCGGAGAGGCTCCTTCTGTTTAACGTGCAATCATGATGGATTTTGTTACGCGTGCTCGCCCCAACGTAGTAGGTTTGAGCGGTGAATCTGGCGGAGTCATTGCCATTTTCTGTGTCCTCTTCTCCCTGGGTTGGTAGGCCCTCGACTCCTAGATGAGAGGGGCCTTCTGGTAGATCACCGGCCAGCTCCTCTGTGTCTAGTGGCTCTGGTCCGATGCATGTGGTGACCCCGGGTCCGAAGTAGGGAGTAAGGCACAGCTGCAAAGTCACAACGTTTAAAGAATTTAGAATTTAGAAGATTCAAGGCCACACATTTTAGATTCACTGTCGAAGTAAGATATTTATTTATAGATAATTACCAATTAGATAGAAGTGCATTAGCCAAATGATATAGCCAAAGTATTTAACTTGGAGTTGTCCAAGCTCGCACGTCTGAGTCCCTTTAAAAGATAAACAGAAATGTGCATTTACCCAACATTAAGGTCGGTAAGATGCTAATCCGCTTAAAAGCAGGGCCAAGATAATTGTGGCTGTGTGATAAAAGAAATTACGTCAAAAAGTGGGGAGCACAAACATACTTGTACCCCCTCCCGTTTCAATTCCGAGAATTTTACTTACCGACAGGATTTTGTCGAGATGTACATAATGTTATTTACCTTCGATATAAGGGACTTTATAGCTTCCACCAACAAAGCCAAGATCGACAGTATATTTTCATAACAGATGTGTGTTCTAGTTTATTTTATTTTAATTAAGCATATCCCATCCAAAATCCTGATTATAGGTGTTTTTTATCAAAATGGACATTAGCTTTTTTTTTAAATGCCCCCATTTTTACTACTAAGATTGATATAAAAAAAACAAAAAAAGATATACCCGGACACAAAAAGTTTTAAATTCCTATATATTTTGTGAAAATTTATTTAGAAACCGTGACGTGCGGTGAATGCGGCGTTTAATCTATGCATTTGTTGTGTAGATGTATCAAACTGGAGTCCTAACTGCGCCACCCACCACTATTTGGACAAGCCAGCTGTGGTTAACCGTGAGATTGTACCGCTTTTCAAATGGTTATAGGCAGAGTTGGAGTACCACCAACAATTTAAGTGTTCGTATTAAAAATGCGTATTTTATTTTATAAGTTCTTTGTAAATCGTATGGCGCATTAAATAAATAATACATGTATATATAAAAGAAAATATAAATATAAATCAATAGATCTCTGAGATATGTCACCAGCTAGAAGGAGGGTCTATCATAGTGACATATCTTGGTTAAATAACCTACAGATATTAAAACTAATTCTGAAATCAATAAAATACGCTTCCTAGCTACTTATGATAGGATAGAAGAGTGATTAAAAGGCCTATGGTAATTGCTGTTAGGCGTTTATGTGTTTGATTTTAGGGTCCAGGCCCACCCTCCACTATTTGAACAAGCCAGCTGATAACCGTGAGGTCGTACCGCTTTTCAAATGGTTATAGGCAGTTGTGTCACAGTGATATCAGGTATAAATACCCGAACGTTGAGTACAGTACTCAAAATTAGACAGCGTACTCAAACAATTTTTTATTATTTCTTATACTTTCTTCAAATTAGCAATAATATTTATCATGATTTACCATTGCATGCCGTCAAACCACAAACTTGTCCAGATACAGAATAGATTTTGTGTGTTTTACATTAAAATAATGAAAAGTTAGTACAACTTGTGTACCGAGTAAATTTGGTAAATTCAACATTTCGCAAATTTTACGGTCGGTACAATAACTTTTGTTTCATTCTTCACTTATTTCATTTGAATTTTGATGTGGACTCGCGGCGGATGTGGCCAGTCAACTGGGGATGATTACTTCTCCCTTCCAAACGCTCGCGACGGTTGTCGCCATGCAAGTCAACTGGGGATGATTACTTAGTTTAAACTTTATTTGTAAACAGAACTCATATACACATATTGCTCACAAATTACAGTCAAAAGGATTTGGAAAACAAGCACATTTAAGTACTTATGTATCATCCATTTCCTTTGATACACATCAATATTAATTAAATAGATGACCTTGGTTGTTAATTAGCAATAGCAAATAAATTTTAAAAAAATATATCTATTAGATACAATAAAAAGCAAGCAATTTGAATGAGAAGGGGTAGTTGTGAAGTATGCAGGAGTATATGGGGGTGGACTGTTTACACAAAGTGAGTCGACCGCACAAAAAGGAAGGGGTACAAACATCATTAATTGCTGACAATGAACAGCTCATAAGAAACATTTGAGGCATAAGAAGTACGATAATAAGTAAAACAATAACTACAGATTTGAGGCGTAGCACGATAACAATAAATAAGATCTGAAAATAATACCTGTAGATTTGTGATGTAGTATTACATTAGATGAGACCTAAACGATTACTACAGTTATATATTATACAATAATAACAATAAATAAATGATACGAATACATTGACAGTGGGTTTATGTTGTGGTATGATAAAATTCGATAATATATAAACAAGGTTTTTGCTATAGTATAATAACAGTAGATTACACACTAAAAGGAGCTTTGTGTTTAGATATGATTACAAGAGATAATCTACAAAAATCAGGCAGGTGTTTTATGTTATATTGTGATAACAATATAATGCTACACAAATATAATTACTGTAATTATGAGTTATAGTATGATAGATAAATATGCATATATACATTTATTTCGAAGACTAATGTAATTTAGAACAAAATTTATAACGCATTAATCTATTCTAGTCCTGAAATCGTTTACTTTTAATAATAAATTTATGGACTGCTTTAAATATTTTGATATTTTGGTTAAGTTGAAGGCTAGGATCTCCAAACAGAAGTAGTTCAGTGTTAAGATTAAAAGGTAGGGTCCATATGTATTTATTGCGAAGTGTGATGTACAATGGACATTCTAAAAGGTAATGCTTAGAATTCTCTATGTTCCCACAATTACATAATGGACTATCAATAATATTTTTCGTAAATAAATGTTCTTTTAGAATATTACATTTTAGGCGTAATCTAGTGTGAAGCATTTGAGCTTTCCTGGTGCCGGTATAATAATATGCAGGAGGGGATGTTATATTTCTGTTAAGGTGATATTTCAGATTTGAAATAGAGGGGTTTTGTTTTATTTCATCTGGCAGTTCGTTCCAAAATGAAATGGTAGCTGGTAAAGAATGTTGTTTTGAAATTAATTTGCATTATATTATTGGATTGTCTAGTATTATGAGAGTGACGTTCATTTACTTTGGGGGGTACTAAACTATATAGATATGCTGGTGAGGTGCCGTGTACCATTTTATGAAATTGTATAATTCTATGTTTTTACGTCTTTGTTGTAAGCGTTCAAATCCAGTTTCTATATATAAATAGCGTCTACTGGTCAATTTTGTACCGCCTGTTATTATTTTTGCCGCTTCAAGATTTATTTGCTCAATTTTATTAACAAGTTCCAGTGGAATATTGTCCCAAACTACATCCGCATACTCTATTATAGGTCTTATGAAGGAAAAATATAGTTTTTCGAGTGATTTTCTATCGATTATAAGTTTTAATTTTCTTAGCATATTTAATTTGTCAGTAGCTTTACAAAGTATTGAGTTTACATGATGAGACCAAGAACCGTTATTTGAAAAAAATACACCTAAATGTTTGTGTGCGTCTACTTCGATTGAAAACAAGATCGGGGTGATTAATTGGGTTACGTTTGTTACTGATCAAGAGGGATTCTGTCTTGGAAGGATTAAAATCAACAAGCCACTGCTTGGTCCAAGAGTAAATTTGTCTTAGATTATAATTCAAGATTTCGCTAGCATCAATAGGATTTTCAACAACTATATATACGGTTGTATCATCAGCAAATAACTTAATGTTACAATTGATATAATTGACAATATCGTTTATAAAGACGAGGAATAATAAAGGCCCAAGTATTGATCCCTGTGGGACTCCGGCGTTAATATACGCCCAGTCGGATGCTTTAGAATTAATTCCAACCCTATGCCGTCTGTTATTCAAATAATCCATTATCCAGGACAAGTTTTTTCCAGTAATTCCCAAATTATGAAGTTTGTGTAAAAGTCCCCGATGCCACACCCTGTCAAACGCTTTACTTATATCACAAAATACAGCTCTTACTTCTTTACCCTGGTCTAGGGCTTTACCTATATCATTAGCCAGTCTACGAGTTGATTCACCGTAGAATCTCCTGGCATAAATCCAGACTGGTTTCTATATATAAGTCTATTGTCAAATAAATATTTACTTAAGTGCTTATGTATGCATTTTTCCATTACTTTACCGGTTATGCTAATGAGGGAGATTGGTCTATAATTTTTTTATTTCATTCTTATTTCCTTTTTTGTGAATAGGAGTAATGTTTGCTTCTTTCCATATATCTGGATACTTTGAAGTATTTAGTGAAAGATTGAAAATTTTGTATAGAGGATAACTTAGTAAATGAGCAGCTTCTTTTAGTAATCTTGGGTTAATCAGATCAGGTCCCGTAGCTTTACTAGTATTAAGGTTAAGTAAAGTGTCTTCATTTTCACTTCTTGTTATGTGTATATCAGTCATGAAGTTCCTATCCGGGGGATGGGGAGGGGGTAATCGGGATTATTACTTCTGCCCTCCAAACACTCGCGGCGGTTGTGGCAAGTCAACTGGGGATTATTTCTTCTCCTTTCCAGACACCTCGGGTCCCACACCGTTTGGAACTCACAATTGATCTTTTTTTATATCAAATTTGTGGTATTCTAATGGACGTGGAGTTTCGATTATCTATTGGCAGCGATATATAAAGCTAATATTATTAGCTTTACATATCGCTGCTATTGGTACTTCTTCATTTGTACGTCTCCATGGCACCTGATCCCATCTTTGTATTTTCAGATTTTAAACAGTTTATATCACTTCCAAACACTAAAACTAAAACTGGAAAGTCGAGACCATAACCTTTCCAATGATATATAATATAGGCTTGTGCTAGGTGGAAGCATTTTAAAAATCTCGGAAATGTTGGGTTTTTTTCTATCACTTAAATATACAAAGCACTCAACACACTGTATAGGAATGTAATACTGTATAACAAAACAGAGAATAAAGAATGAGAGCTGGCAAGATGTTCCCCTTGACCTCATCTATTCTCGAGGCTTTGAGCAGAATCTTGCTAACCCCTCAATGTTTTCTTTAATTGTATGTTTTTTAATTTCTCTTGTATGCAGTCGAATTAATTTTCATCGCTAAAGCATTCTATTAAAGCATTTCTTGAGACAGTCTACTACATACATAGCATATATACATAACCCATACGGAATTCAATGCACATTTAGTTCCGTTGTCGGTTTTACGTAAACTTTTCGTCATGCAAAAATATTTCCGGTTTGACTTAACACCGAAAACAATGGTATCAGCATCAGACTGGACGGAAGGACTCGAAAGCTATCCTATTTTCAGTTCCATTAAAGAAATTATACTCGTCAGGAAAAATTCGAAGGTGGGTGGACGTTTAAAAAAAATAACAGAATGTCATTATCTATTGTTTTGTATTCCATGTCAATGACAGTTGAATGTCTACTCTTAGGGAATTTCTGTGGAAACGCTGTGTAAAATTTTACCCACCGTTCCCACAGAAATTAACTCTCAGGGTGTTAACATTCAATGTTCATGTATCAATCATTTATACGACTCAAATATAGCCTATAGGTGATGACAGTCAAGAGAATTTTTAATATTGATAAATAGGTGGGTGACTTTCGGTTTAAGAGTATGTTGTGCCCGTCTGTTTTGACACAATTTCTCTATCAGTCAAAGAGACTTACATGTAACTTATCAACCCCTGAGAAACAAGAAACAATGGACTTAAGTAATTGACCAAATGAAAACGGACATTACTTCTCTGTAAGGACTGAAAATCAGGCTAAATTTTCAAACTAAAATTTTTAAGTTACATTGAATTATGTACATGTACGAGTAATAACTGAATGTACAATGTACCACTATACAATAAATCTGGGGTAAATAATACATTGAAGATTGTTACTAAGAATTTCGGAGTGTCAGACCCAAGGTTGCTTTATGTGACTCTCTGTTTAAGCAAAGCCCACAAGTATATTCAGGTCAGAGAATTTTACTCAAATTTCATTATATCCGGAACTCCAATTGACCATGCAGCTGGCCAAGTTAATAAGTTTTGTGCAAGTGAGCCCATATTCTTGTTAAACACATACATTGTACATTGTATGTACCTGTATTTAAAAACTATAGGTCCTATGACAAATGTATAGTATATTTACATTTTACTTTTTCTTACACTTTCAGTATATTAAACATAACATACCTGGCCCAGGTGTCAGTTTAAATGACTTTGAGACGTCATTAAAAGGCTGTGACTGTTTGAAAACCTGTTCTGAAGGATGTTGTTCTTGTATTGATCAGTTTGGTTCTAGCTACACATGTGACCGAAGAATATCTTCACAATATTTGCATGGTGAAAACATGAAACCGACATTCGAATGTAACAATAATTGTAAGTGTGCACTCGCATGTTGCAACAGGATTGCACAGCATGGTGTAGAAAGTACTTGTAGACTAGAAATTTTTGTCACAGAAAACAAAGGTCTAGGATTACGAACACTAGCAGTGATACCACAGGGACAATTTGTATGTGAATATGCAGGCGAAATTATTTCATATGAAGAAGCTAAAAAAAGAACTGCCAATTTGAAAAATGATGATATGAACTACATACTTACAGTAAATGAGCATTGTAAAAGCAGCGTTATTCGTACTTATGTTGACCCTACTGTATACGGTAATATTGGAAGATACATAAACCATAGTTGTGCCCCAAATCTTACGATGATTCCAGTGAGAGTACACAACATGATACCCTTGATCTCATTGTTTGCAAAGAAAGATGTAGCACCAATGGAAGAATTGACTTTTAATTATGGATCTTTGGATGGTACATGTACATCTACTTTAGATCATTCTAATATTCATGTACAAACAGAAGAAATAACTAAAACTCTCAAACCATGTAATTGTAAATCTGAAAACTGTTCTGGTTTTCTTCCATATGATAAATCACTATTTGACTGCTAATAAAATATCAATACTAAATACACCATTGATTTACCATAGCATCTTTATTTCAATCTCAATTGTTTTGGGTCAAATATGTTAATATTTGGAAATAAAAACGAAAAATTGTTGAATTACATAGAAGTATAGTTTTATTGTATTTTTTCCACGTTTTTTTTATTTTTTGTCGGTACGACAAAAATTCGTTTGCATGCATAGTGTACAAGATAAATATTGTATTGTACGATCTAGGTCATTGCGTGTACTTCTGGGATTGTTTCTGTGCATAATTAATGAGTTTGATTCTTACAGACGACGACAACAAATCAGCATTTATCCGTTAATTACGCTAATTATACATCTTCGATATTTCCGCAAAATTGCCGACTAAAAAAAATAACCATTTTCGTAGATACTATGTCTTTAAAATGCATGTACATGTATTGTTCCATGTGTCCAAACTAAACTCCATGTTTACCAAAGAGATAGAGAGCTCATTTATAAGTGACAAACAAATTTTGTGTGTAAAGGTCTACCAAGGTGAATTGGCACATGTTTATAAACAAAACAGGTGTTAAAGTCAAATCATAACAGAGGTGACAAGCTACTAGTCGTCACAAAGGTATTAGAGAATCTATAATACATGGAGTCCGTGCAAGACAATATGTTTGACCTGTACAACCTATTTGAGGAAAGTAGTCTGTATTGTTTTGGTTTTGCACACAACCCGAATGTGCCACTTTACCATGGTCGACCTGTACATGTACATGTATTAGATTTATTATCAATGTCTTTATTATCAATGAACACTTTTCTCTATCCATACATCTCTACATGTACATCAATTCATGCCAGTGTTTTTATCAACAGATATACTGATACATACACATGCACTAAATAAGACCTATATTCTCACATTTACATCAAATGTATGTATCTTCAGATATAAATAAAATACATTTTCATGTTTATATCAAATATATACATTGTATATCTAATATAAGCACAAAAACTGTTCTTTAACATACATTGTTTGTACATAAAATATGTAATATAAAAATTTATTCATCATTCATTTCTTCATAAATACAATTATACATCAAATATATATCTTCTAAACATGACCATTTATTTATCATCCATCATTTGCTTCTTCATTTAAACATGTATATCTTCAAAGTGTTTATAAAAAACCTCTGTCCATACTGCATATATCATGTTACTGTAGCATGATTTGTACACAGGCCTTTTTCTATAATATCCATGAGTCTCATATTTGACTCCATTCCCAATCAAAAGTACATGTCTTTTTCCAATTGGATGAAATAAATTCCAAAGTCAGTGTACAGACTGTGACCAACATAAATTATTGAAGAGGAAATGCATTTAAAAATGTATTCAATTATATTTAGATTTACAGGTCTGCAAATTATTTTTCTTATTTTGACACAAATTCATTATTAATGACATTTTTCTAAAATTGGTAGAAAAAGGCATGATACAGCTTTTTTCTTATAGTATTTACAATATTTTTGCTTCACAAAACTTCAGACACATATCTGCTTTTACACTAAATATTATGAATATGTAATATCATACACAGAAACATACTCATTAACTCTCAAATACATTTATAACATCAGTCTTTCTAGCTAACTGCTGTGGGGTCATCCCATTTAAATCTGTCGTAATTTTTGCACCACCCTGTAGAAGTACACTACAGCAGTCAGCGTGCTGGGCACCAGCTGCTATATGCAGTGCTGCAAAAATAAAAGAATTATATTACTGCTTTCATCATCTTAGATATCTTGTGTTTTTAATTTTCTTCAAATGTAAAAGTCACTTGATCTGTAGGTAATTTTACAGTGATTTTTTATGGGATTTACTAACGATTAAAAGCTGTTTTCCCCTTGCAAAATAAGTTTTATTTTCCCCAAAAATCTATATACTATACATGTATTTACCAAAATTTGGCATAAAATTTACAAATCTAATTACTAAATGTATTTGAATTTTCCCAGTTAAGAAAGCAAGGGCTCTTGTGTAAATGTGCACGAATAATAACTAGGTTTATATATATGAACAAGGTAAATTTGAAGAATTAAGTTTTTAGGGGGGGGGGGGGGGGGGGGGGGGGGGGGGGGGGGTGGGGGGGGGGGGGGGGGGGGGGGGGGGGGGGGGGGGGGGGGGGGTACTATCTCTAATCAGGGCATATTGCAAAATATACAAATCAGCAAAGAGGAACCCCTCTGAGACTAAAGGTTGCACCTTGTGTCTTTGCACCAAATAAAGTGAGATGTTTAGCAAAGACAATAAGTAATCAAAGGGGAATAACTCTAGGTTTGTAAGCGTACAGTGTTGGCGCATTACAATATCGACTCTAATCATTTTAAGTATTTGCACCAAGTATACTGAGCCTAGGTGAAAAAGATGTCTAATTATATTTACATGTACACAGTCCAGACAAAGCAAATCAACAAAGGGGAATATTTTGAAAGAAGTGAAATTTGTGTACAGGAAATTCCATATAACTTTAAAAAGTGGCCTATATGCCTCTGCTAAAAAAAAAGAAATAGTGATCTTCATAGGTGAAAAAATTGCTACGGTAAGATACAGTCTGAACAATTTTAATCATCAAGTTCGATAACTTAGGAAATCAATGTCGTTAAAGTGCACCCTAAATGCTATATATGACTTTGCAAAAACAGTTGGAGTTTGATGCAAAAATGCATTTATCAAAAATTTGAAACTGATCCGACTTCTCCTTACAGACAAAGTTGGCTTTTTTTTTTTTTCACCTGCGGGAAATCCAATCAAGAGAAAAAGCTGAAAACTTCTAATGGTTGGGACATCATTCAAGGAGTACCCAATACAAATGCCACTGAGAAGTTTTCCAGTTCAGAATTCAGTTTGGAAGTTGAATTTTATACTCAATCCTGAAGTGACGATGAAGGAAATTCTCATGATAATTACGAGGTGTTTAATGTTTCATTTATAATAAATATAATTAATTCAGCAGAGAAGTATGAGCTAAAATATTTCTTTATTATTACCACTGGGTATAGAAATGCCAGCATCCGGTATTCCCCCACTACTCGGCTGTTGTGTACAATAAGCAATATGACGCATAAAATAAAATGCATAAAAAATAAAATTAGATTTAGAAAAGCCGACATTTATTTTTTACATTTTTTTTATATTTTTACATTGTTGTTGAAAATTAATTAATGATATTGAGGACTAAAAGTATTAAATAAAAGAAGAAAATAAGTCATCTAAAATTCAAACTATCCATCGCATATCAATTGTCAGTAAAAATCGGCAATGAATTAACGACATTTCAAAACCTCTCTCTCTCCTAATCCTATCATAGACAATGTATCAATTGTTAAAATATAGATGTAAATGTTGTTTACTGGTAAATTAAAAACCTACATATACCAAAATTTTAATGGAGTGGTTATTATCTGTTGAGTGAAAACTAACTGTATAATAACATAATAGAAAATGATGTAATAGTAAACAAAATAAAATACATTTTGAACCAAAATTACAGAAATTCAAAAAGAAAAATATTCTGTTCAGTATTTTATTAATTAATTAATTAATTTTATTTCTTTATTATTTCTTTATTTTATTTATTTATCTATTTATTTGACACTAACGATCATCTTGAGCATTATAACTGCGGTACTATGTTTATAATATTTATTTACTTTATTTCGGTACATTTTTTAAATAATGTGTTAGGAAATGCAAATCCAACAAACTAACATATAATTTGAAGCAAAACTATGACTGATGAAAAGAATTATGTACTGTTCGGGGATTCTGTTTTTTATACCTAGGCTATTTAAAAATATTCGTACAAAATATTTTTAATCATAAGACAGAAAATGCATATATTAATATTATTGAATACTTTTTAATGCAACAGTATGAATATAAAAGGGAAAATCCACTGTTTGGTGTTTAAACATGCCCCTTCATAAGCTACATCTGAAACTGGACAGATTTGAAAATCAGCGCGTAATAATTTTACAAATCTAGTCCTCAACTGTCTTATCTTTTTATCCTTTGGAAATTTGTGAATGGCGTGGCCTGTTTTAGATGTACATGTATTTCCGTATCTCGCTACAATCTACCAATTTACTATAAGTGTTTAATCTGCCGATATGTTATCTCTGACTCGCTATACTGGTAATACTGTAGGCTAACGGCTTTCACACCCTATAGTGCCAGACCTCTTCTCTTAATGAGGTGGCAGACCTACAGCACCACCTAACGCCATTCGCAAGCATTTTAAAGGTGTGAAAACAGGATTCAATTACATTTTGCTAAATATCTCTGGAACGAAACATTGGACTGACTTCAAATATTTGGCAAATGCATTTGTGCATCATAAATAACAATTTTTGAAAAGTTGTATATAGCGTTTGGAGTGCACTTTAAAAAGCAATTTTTGTATGGAACACTCCATCAAGATTAGATGTGTATTTGCACAATATGCAGTGATCCTGGATTAACTACTTCAACCCAACAGACCATAATAGACTGGTCTAAGACAATAGTAAAGAAAATACCACTCAGATACTCAGGGGTGATAGGGTTTAGAGATGGTTAAGATATAGTTCCAACATTTAAATAAACAAAATGAATAACTGTAAAGTTAAGAATCATAGGAGTGCAAATTATTTAAATTTGACTATCTACGATTTATGTCTGCACCATATGTGGGAAGTTGAAATCACTGACATGCTATAAATAAATGTACATTTGTACATACCAGTTCTCCCTTTACTGTCAATGTAGTTTACATCTGCGCCTACAGATATTAGGAAGCTGACCACATTCTTCTGTCCTTCCTGAAAAAAAAATCAAAATTTGAAAGTATATAGTTCACTTGATATAATTTCCTTGTTTGCTTGTTCTGGACAACAAATTGTAAAACAAACGTATGTTTAAAAAATCCATTTTTAATGCTGAAATTTACATGTAAAAGTATGTGAATTGTATTATTACAGCCAATATGCTGATTATTGACGCATGAGAAAAAAACCAGGTAAAGATGTACCAATTGTTTGTCCTTTTGGATCCCCTATGGACACTAACTATTTTTCTTTCTTAAACTTCAAGCAGCTTCCCATTTGGAAAGTTCCTGCCAAATCTGGTTAAAATTGGACCATTGATTCTTGAGGTGTCAAAAATGTGAACAAATTGATAAAAACCTTATATTTCCATTATCTTTACATATTTATTTAATCTCAATAAATTTATTAAGTATTAATCAAATAATTAATTGATAAATTGTATAGTTTGAAATATAGAAAGAAAGAGTGAGTACCAGTAGTATTCTTAGAGATAAAGGGAAAGAGTGAGTGTTTCATCATGTGTGCACATGCCTTGTTTTGATTGTTTCACCTCAGTGAACAATGAATATAAACAAAGATCTGAAGATCAGGGGAGATAATTCAAAAGTTTTATCAGTTTCATTTTCCAGATAATATCAGGATAGACTTTACAACAAATGCAAGAATAGAAATAACGCACACTGAATATTCTAGAAAAAGCCTTAGTTTTTGTGTACTAAATTATATTGAAATTGCAGAAAAAATGGTGAGTAGTCAGAATCTGTATGATCACTATATGGTTGTTTTCACTTTTACTCAACATCATAAAAACCCAACATTTCAATCACCATATTTTTACTCCCACCTTTGCATCTATTTTTTTTTCAACCTTGGCACCATTACACATAACAACATAAGATAAAAAGAAGACACTGCAAATGGCAGTTTATGTATATATCGGTAGCCAAATAACAAAGCATTGTAATTCAAAGGTCAAAGGTGAAGGCCAAGGTAATAAATGAAGTCAGCTAATGTCATCATGCACTACCAATGAGTGAAGTTATAACATGATATTGTAAACATGCTTTTTGTCACATCAGAGCTAAATGAAATTGCTAAATGATATTGATGAAGCAGACAGACAGTTAATCCACAGACCAGTACAGTATTACCAACAAAATAAAAACTGGAATAGTACAAAAATTCATTTACATTTCCCTTGCAAATGTTATTCATTATTTATCTAAAGTTTACTCTGAAAACCTGGGTAATACACAATGATGTTGGTGTCCCCTGAGCATTATTTGTGTAGTTTTACGAATCCATTAAGTGCGTACCAATCTGAGTCAGTAAAGTATAACACTGATGAGTACAGGGTACACAGAGTAAAAGACCAGCTTTGAATGAAATCCTTCTATCAGTCCCCAGGAATTCGTAATATCCAGATTGGACTATAGACTGGACTATATTTACTTCACATTACAAAAAAAAACCAGTCAAACAAAAAGCAGAAAAAAATAAACTTTAAAACAATGTATTTTACAAACCTTAGCAGCGACTGCCAATGGCGTGAAACCTTTGGATGAGATAGAATTAGCACTGACATGATGATCCTGTACCAGAAATTTGACAGATTCCAGATACCCAGCTTGTGATGTGTGATGTAATGGCTGATATCCAAAATTATCTTCTGCCAAAATATCTGCCTAAAATTTGGAGGCATGTGTAATAAGAGACATGTAAATTGGAGACATGTTATTCGGAGACATGTGTAAAGAATAAAAACTGAGTGAATAATCATTTCTTATTTCAGTAATAAATACACTTGCATTACAACTTTTGTTCAACATACTGACAACACAAGATATTGTGTTTCACTGTAGATCTAGGTGTTCACAGGGATGAAAGTGAGTAGCTACAGAAAAGACTGAAATATATGTCACCCTATGGTTTGTCAAACAAAAACATTGTTTTTAAGCATATCAAACACAATTAAAGGCATTTAGTTTTTGACAATTCTCATCAAAAAGTCTGAAGATTTTCATCCAGTCTATGTGAAGTAGCAACATAACCAGGGTCATCAAATTTTTGATCAGCATCACTTGTCAATAATCGAGTTCTAAAACAGTGGAAACTGTCAGTTACAGTCATCTGACCATATGTTATGACAAGTGTCAAGTACTTTAAAAATTTAAAAGAAATATTCAGGGAAGGAATTAAGCATCAGTGATGGTAACCTATTTACAGGTTACCAGGTTTGAGCATCTGGTAACCCATTTGAAAAATGGGTTACCACTCGTATTTTCCTATGATTGTAGCTCTTACCATAATTATTGCACATGTACACGTATTCTGATTGAAGCTACTGTTTCCTTGTACTATTATAAGATATGCATCAAATTTTTGGCATTTTGCACTTAATTATAATATTGAAAATAGCAAAGTATTGTGTTTTCTTTATACTCCAGCCAGTCATTGACAGTTAGTCAGAAAGTGGTCTTTCGTTTGACACCAGAGACAATGCTGATACAAAATGATATCTATACTGTTCTTTTGACCCCTTTAATAACAGTGTATGTACTGACGGTCCAGGTTGTGCCAAGTGTTGTTCCGATGAACTGATTGAACTTGTGCTACTGCTAGCATCCACTGAGGCTACTGCTGATGCACTTTTATTGACACAAAATTTCTTTTTGGCCCAGTCGTGTAAAGAACCAGATTTGATGTGTCTAGATACATTGCTCTTATGAATACATCTAACGCCATCCACATAGCTCAGGAGAGACTGCAGCGATTGGCCAGTAATTCCTCTTAATTTCACCTCCTGTCTAATTTTAACCACATTGTTTGTGCAGATTTTGCACTGTAAATATGTCAGTCTGTTATTGTCATCAACTTCGTAATGGAATTTATCATGAAAACTCCATGACAGGAAAGTTTTTAACGTAATAGATTCGCTTGTATATTTGCCTTTTCCTTACTCATTTTCATATTTAGCCATTTTCCCGGGATTTGTCAGCTGAGCGAAGTGTGTTAATTCCTTCACACAAGAGAGTTCCAATGTTTATTTTGTATACTATTACAAGTGGGGACAGTGTAAATCTAATCCGGAACATATGTCCAAGCTATGTCCCGAGTCCCGATGATTTTTATTTTCGTAAAAATAAGATCTAAAGTACCTGTAACAATATATTTGTACCCCACAGTAGTTAATACATACATTTTATGTGGAGAATTGCTTTTGAAAATTCCACAAGCAGTACGTTTTGGGACATGAAAAGGGACAAGATTTCCACTTCAAAAAATAATTTACGTCTTGTCCAACACCATTACATCACCAATGCCAATGATTTCTGCGTATCATGTGTAAAATGTACATATAAATTATTATCAAGGTACAAATATATCATTACAGGTACTTTAGATTTTTTTTTTAAGAAAATAAAAATCATCGGGACTTGGGACATAACTGAGATATATGTTCCGGACTAGATTTACACTGTCCCTTATACATGGAACTCTTTTGTGTTGAAGCTACTGATTGCAAATGAACTCGAGTTAGAACTTAGATGTTTCATTTGTGCAAATCATGAATTTCAGCAGAGATTGACAACATAATCACGATTATAAACATGAACATATTATTATTAACAGCCGTTTGAAAACGGCGAACAATCCATAAAATATCATCGGGACTTGGGACATAACTGGGATATATGTCCCGGACTAGATTTACACTGTCCCTTATACATGGAACTCTTTTGTGTTGAAGCTACCGATTGCAAACAAACTCGTGTTAGAATTTAGATGTTTCATTTGTGCAAATCATGAATTTCAGCGGAGACTGACAACATAATCACGATTATAAACATGAACATATTATTATTTACAGCTGTTTGAAAACGGCGAACGATCCATCATTCGCCCAAAAATAAAACCTGGTAACCCACGCGTAACCCGAACGATCGTTCGCCGCTTAATTCCCACCCTGAATATTGGTTATAACTATTCAAAATAATTATGTAAATGCTTTAAACACAAGTAGCTACTTACCAATTAATAAGTATTTGAGTACTAGTACATATATTCATACTTCCTTGCTAATTCTAGAGTTTATGTCTTTGCGTGAAAATTGGCAAAATTTTATGTGCACTGAAATTTCTCATTTTACAGTATCTATATTGACATTGATAAGTTAAAACAGTCATTTCATAGTCAATACTTTAAGTGGTGACTTCTACAAATCCTTTCCTCATGCTTGTAGCTCTGGGTCATATTATAGTCGAGAAATATTACGCAATTTACATAAATTTGGATAAAAGTAAAAACAATACATGTGTCGGGATTCCTTTTTCAATACCCGAATCCTTCAAACAAATGATACTTTAAAGAAAATTTGAAAGTAATTGTATTTTATACTTAATGAATAACTGTTACAATATCTAAAACACCTACTAATGTATATACCTTTTCAGTTTTAATCAGCAGATGAGCTACCTGGACATGACCAGACCGAAGTGCATCCATTAGTGGTGTACTGCCACAGCTGTCTTTTACATCAACATCATAATCACAGTTGTCTAACAGGTACTTTGTGGTGTCATAACATCCATGTAAAGCTGAAAATGTCAAAAATGTTAGCATAGAATCAAGCGCTACCATCTATATCTAAATCAAGTCTTTTTCAAAACAACGAACGACATTTGAAATATTCTAATAGCTTTTCAGCATCAGAATATCTAGGAGTCTTCATGTTTTAACTTACAAATACTGTTGTAAGCTATTGGTGTCCTGTTTTCTTGTAATTTTCTTATTTCAACTTTAATACTTTGCATAATTTAACAAAGCTGAACTTTTTTGAATAAAATATATTTCATTTCTCTTTATAAATATAAGATGAGATACTAAAGTTAAATTTTGGATCTATCTTAACCAGAGACTGAAGAAAAGAACATGTTATTGTGATCAATAAATAATGTTCCTTCTGAAGAAAAATATACATAGTCAATAATAAACAAAGAATTGTTGCTGTGTATAAAATCACCTGAAGTGTGTAATGGTGTTCTTCCATTTTTGCTTATTGTATTACAGGTATTTCTGTCCTTCTGATATAGGTAGCACACAATATCCCTGTGTCCTTCTCTGTCAAATAAAATGAAGACTTCAATGTAGTTTAACAAACCTTCAACTTAGTCATCTCTTAAAAACTCATTCATCCCTATAGACACATTTGGACTGGTCTAAGTCATTGATTTACAGAAGTATTGTTTTTCAGGTGTTGATGAGTTAGGGAAAACAAGATGTGTTTGAGAAACATGCCCCAGATTACAGTTCAGTACAAATTAGTGCTAAAAGGTCAAGCTAGCATAAATCTAACATGGCTGTCAAATGGCTAAGTCAAATGATAATGCACCGAGTAAAAAAAATGAATCAAGAACAAATTATTTTAATAGCAGGATTTTCTTTATCCATCGATCTCCTAGTTCTGGGACTCTACTAAATATTTTACCCAAAATCTTACAACATGAATACAGTGAAGGTTATTAAGTTTTTTGTTTTTTTCAAGCAGAAAAAAATCTTGAAATGAATGATATATAAACATTACCTGCAAGCTATATGGAATGGATTCCAGCCATCTTTGTTCTGTAGGTACAAGTCAGCACCATGGTTGACTAAAAGCTGTACAACTTCTACACTGCTTTTTGTACAGGCTAGCATCAATGGTGTCCTAAAAGAAACAGGATGAAACTTAAATTATCCCAGCATAATCAGTTTGATACATTATTAACAATTTATAAATGTTTTTATTTATACATATTTTAACTGTTAACTCATTCGCCCCTACAGACACATTTGGACAGGTCTAAGTCATTGATTTATAGAAGATGAGTCCATTGTTTTCATTGGTTGATGAGTTAAACAAACTTTTGATAAGCATTTACCAGTACTGTACATATATCATATGTGTTCAATAATATGACACACTAAATGCATTCAGAACACTACCATTAGTAACCATTGGTAAAATCCTTAGTTTCTTTCCAGAAAAGTTTGATCACTGTAAAATCAATCAGATGGGGGCAAATATGCTTTGGCTGTACTGTTTTATCATCTTTTGAAAGCTTACAAATTTACAATATAAAAGATTTTAAAATTTTATACCAGTCTGCCCTCTTCAAGCTGTCTACTTGAGCGCCACTTTCCAGTAAGTATTTAACACATGATTCTTGACTTGCCTGGGAAGCTTCATGTAAAGGTCTCTTTGCATCAAAATTTGATGCTTCAATATCTCCCCCAGAATCGTGGAAATATTTAAGTAACTCCAAATGTTCAAATTTGGCAGCATAGTGTAGCACTGTATCTCCAGACTTTAAGTATGTCTTGAAAAGCCAAGATTTATCATTTGCCAATTCTGAATGTAAGTTTTTAAAGAGAGTTATGTCCCCTTGTTGTGCAGCCTTAAAGAATTGTTGATCTTTTGGAATTATAGTCATTTTGTAATTCTATCAAATGCATCCAAGGCTTATGCTGGTTTAGATTCTAAGGTGATCATTTCATACAACATCCCTTACATGTATGCAAGAATCACTGAAATAAAAATTCAAGTTTGTCATTTACTGATTTAGTCATATTTTAAGTACAAGTTAAGCAATAAATATATTAATATATTAAACGTATTCTGAAAAAGGGACCTCGCTTTTAAGTCTAATCTGAAAGATATATCTAGCTGTTTTTTACTATTACCAAAACTGCTTTGCAGACATGGCATTTAAAGGAACTATTACTGCATTGGCATCAGTCCATAGCACAAGAAAATATCTGTGGCCTTTAATATTAACCCAAAGCTGGTGACATCTCCATACACAGTCAAACTACATGTAGCATTAAATGCCATCTAAGCTCTGAATAAAGGGCACCTGCGGTAAAGGCATTCAAACATAACCTTTGTTAACTTTTTAATAATGAATAAACCCCTTCATAAAGGCCACCTGCATATAACAGCTACTTTTATCTGTTGCATTGAGTAGCCTTTATAGACAGGTTTTACTGTAGGCCTACTGATATAGATCTTTGTGAAAAAGTATTAGGCCCTATATACACGTGATCATACTCATAGTGGTGGTGTAAACAACAATAAAACAAAAATAGGGTCTGGGCTATAATCAACATGGAAATTTACCAGAACTGATATCGTCAATTCAAATAGATGTACCTGGTTTGTTTGGGAAACACTGACACAGAAAAAAGAGTTTGTTTAATTCACATTGTCAAACTGTTAGCACATGCCAGTTGCAGTGGTCATAATCCCTTTGGGGATTCTGGAGCCAGTCTGGCTCAGTTGGTAGTGCGCTCGACTCTTAATCGTGAGGTCGTGAGTTCGAGTCCAGCCAGCGGCAGGTTGGTTTCCTGTCCTTCGGATAAGACATTAAAAACCAAGGTCCCATGTTACAATAGGTGTCAGCACATAAAAGAACCCTCACTGCTCAATGGCCGTAAGTGCCATAGGCCAAAATGTGAAGCCCTTCTGGCTTCACAGGCATTTGGTGACATTTCCATATGAGTGAAAGATTCTTGAGTGGGATGTTAAACAACAATAAACAAAAAAAATTGTGGATTCTGTTGTTTTGACACCATTATTTAAAGTTCTCTTCAAGCGAGCCAGTCGCCGAAGCCCAGACTTTTCCGAACAAAACTATGAAAATTTCTCCAACGGCCTGAAGCCAGTGAAGGCTGAAAGGGATTACAGTGGTCACACTCACCACAGGGGCTAGCTTCCCGATAGTGTAAATATTTACTATCAATGGGAAGTATACACCAACACGAAAAGGGATGACACCATTTTCTCACCTATCCCCGCTTCGATACGTTTTTCCCTTATTAAATAAGCTCCACCTACCTTTCCGCTCTTTAAATCCTTCAAGGAATTATTTTTCTTTAAAATGAAACAATTTTCACCCAGTTGGCACCCCCCTAACACAGCCATTCACGGCTCATTTGGCAATTGTTTCATTTTAAAGAAAAATAATTCCTTGAAGGATTTAAACAGCGGAAAGGTAGGTGGAGCTTATTTAATAAGGGAAAAACGTATCGAAGCGGGGATAGGTGAGAAAATGGTGTCATCCCTTTTCGTGTTTTTGTCGTGGATAGTATACTTCCCATTGATAGTAAATATTTACACTATCGGGAAGCAAGCCCCTGTGCACTCACCGAGAATTTATTTCATTTCAATAAACAACTATAAAAACACTTTTGATATAGTTTTCCTCTTGATTTTCTATAGTTTACAGTCTGTGTGGTGATTTCTAAAAAAATAATAGGGTGTCATCGCCGAAAAACACATGATTAGCTGAATCTAGCCCTGGCCTATACCATGCAGATGGAGATCTAATGACCGGAAATCATTGACGAAACTTAAGGACCGGAATACAAATGTAAGACGGAGAAAAAATAATTGCAATTCCGGAAACATTTATGTCTCTGTGACCAGCACAAAACGGTTTTTCAGTGTAGAGAGGGGTTTTTAAAAATTCCACATAGATTTAGTCATAAAAATGCAAATTTACTAAACGAGAAAAATTGCAAATTCTGGGTGGATACCTAAGATGTGGAAATGGGAACATAAATGAGACGCCAGTTGAAAACAAATTTAAGATAATAAAAAAGTAACAAATTATTATATAAAAAGAAGGATATAGATGGGTGTTATGTTTTTATATTTTTAAATGTTTAAAGACATTTAAAACGTTTCTGCTCAGTTATTCGTTTGCCTAAAGAGGGATAACTCTTCTTACCTCAGAAGCACGTGCCACAGACTTCAATCCATATTAGGTGATATATTTTAGTCACTAAAATTCCATGCAAAGTAGAATTTTAGGTCATTATTATCCATTTCAAATCGTTATTTTCCAAAATTCAGTAAAACTTAAATATTATTTGGAACATTTTTGAAATGTGAGAAGAAACAATTGCAATTCATAACAATCACAAGATTCCAATGACAGATGCGGAGTTCTAATGATACATTTCTATGAAAAGAAAAAGGAAACATACTTTTGACGTAATATACATTTATTTTTTACTATAAGCCCTTTGAAAATATAAAAAGGTAACTGTTTCAGTCATTTTCACAACTTGAGACCGATTCGTACTTAGATTTTATTGACAAAGCAGTTTATAAAATTATTACTCATTTATTTGTCTTTGGCATTTTGTTCCCCAGCTGGGCCTACAGGTTACTATATGAAATGAAAAGATGGGGAACCGAACTTGTAAATTTCTCGTTGAATATCAATGGTTTTGTGGACTTCCTAGTTTCCTCGTTGTTGTCACAAAACATTGATTCAAAAATCTGCAGATGATAGCTTATTATAATGTCTACATGTAGATTTGCCTGCAGTTGACACCAGTGTATCAGATTCTTGACGATCCATCTTCCGATATACTATGGTGTCGCTAACACGCACGAGGGGTAAATTATAAAAAAAAATGACTGTATATGGAGATGTCACCAGATTTGGGTTAAAGTTAAGGGCCAAAGATATATTCTTATGCTATGGACCGATGACAATATAGTAATAGTTCCTTTAAATACCATGCCTGTAAAGCAGTTTTGGTAATAGTAAAAGACAGCTAGATCTACTATGTTTCCCTATAATCTCCATTTACCTACATACATCTAGCCCACTTCTCCTTCACATTGTTCGGACATTTATTATATTCTAATAAAATTTGTGACAACCCTGACTTTATCACCAATGAGTGGTTCCATCATTTTACTATTGTCGTAAGTTCAAAAGTTTGATTTTCCATTACAGCTTGATGACCAGTTACATTCAACATCTCTAAAGACCACAAAAACATATAAAAACTAATAATAAACTGAACTCGTGAGATGTTTTGTCTACACATCTACGTATATTGTGTTACTCTGGCTATCCTGATGTTTGGCGTATACGCGTGGGTTGTAACATGAGGGTGGGACAACGATTAATTTTGGTAAACGAAGCAAGCTTAGCCTTTTGCGAAAGATCAATTATCATTTTCAATTGACAAAAACATCGACAATATATTTAGATGACAAACCAAATACCAATGACAGCTTTTTATCTGATTCAGAATCTTATAAATTAAATCTTCTTCATTTGCATAAAAGGAACATAATGGTAAAATAAGAATAATAGACTGGCGACTCTATGGATACAAATCTTAGCACCCTTCTTACTAGCATCGTTTATGCAATGTAAATGCTGGCCAAAACATACCTTGGTCTGTACTTTTCATACTGTAATTTAGGACCACTAAATACTCGACTTGAATTATTAAATAATGGGAAAAGGTAGCAAGTACAATCTCTAACATAATGCACTGTTAATACGGTGCTACGTCTTTATAACGGCATAAAATGTAAGATGCGCAACATGTATCCGATATGTTTTATTATACAGAACCAATAAGCAATTACATGTATAAACTAACGTCAAAATTATGTTACCCGGATGTTATTTACATTGTTACTATTGTATATCCCCAATCTGCTTTCACGATAAATATTTGAGTTTAGAAAATGGCTAAATAGTCATATTATTTTAATAAACTGAAATATTAAGTTGCCTTTCGATGGTAGTTGTTGAATCCTCTGTACAGATTGCGATGAGAATTTATTCCTCCTTTATTTCATTTCAATCTCACTGCAGACTCGTGGTGGGTATGAACGGTCAACAGAAAATGTTTACTGCCAACTGATCGATTTCCAGAGGTCCGCGTTTGTCCCACCGGATTTATATATCTTCTCTTGAACCCCATGAAGATTAATACATAAGTACTCTTTTATCTGTAATTTTCATATTTATTGAAGATTGAAAACTTGATTTAAGATTGACTCCTTGTCCTGATCCGGTTGTATGTATGCATTGACAGATTATATAATGTAAAATTATGATAACTGATTTCTTCTTCAAAACCATCTACTGTTTACTAATCCTTACATGTCTTTAACATTTGTTTTTCTAAACGGACATTCGTAGAATGAATTTCCATTTGATTGACAGCATCAATACAGCTATTTATTTGCATGAATATATTTTTTTTGTTATATCTCTGATTAGCTCGGATTTTTTTTTTATCACGATTTCATTAATTTCCTATTAAGAGATATCTGACACTTTTTATTTAAGAACAATGCATAAAAAGCCAAAAACCCAAAAGCAAAAATTATTAAAATTCTAAGCCAAAAAGTTAGTCCCAACATTGAAAAGCTATTCCAAATCAAACGATTGTTGTGACAAGGGATTTGACACGCTAGGGTTAAATCCATTTATTTGGTGTCCACTGAACAAGGGTCTCAAAGAGGAAATCAACGGAAATACATTTTACGTAAAAATTAGAATTTAAATTCAACTTCAATTGTTCTGCGACAAAAGATATACTTTCTGTCAATACCGCTGTGCGGTTCTAACATGTTTAATTACTTGCTCTATTCTAATTTCGAATTAGGAATAAGATTTCTTTGTCAATAATCTATTGAAAGTTATTGATAAAATCTCAATTACTTCATTTACCCTTGACCCAAAGCCAAAACTGAAATATCTTTAAAAGACTTTCCGAATGATTGACTGGAAGGATATGATGTAAATGATATAGATATAGGCCTTTAGAGTCATTAGAACCGTATTTTATTTGGTTGTTACTGTGTTATTCTATCTCCTTGTGGAACGTTAAAACACTGAATGTGTTGAATTGACACAGAACATTAAACACAGACTTTCCGTTGATGTTTATAAATTGAGTGCATGTTTTAGTTATACGCATTGAGCAGACGTGTTGACTTTTAGCACTTTTCCATGTGTTAGTTAATAGTTTCTATTAGAATTCACAACATCAATTGACCACCACGTGCTTATAACTGCAGACGACATCTCGGAACTGAAAAGATTGTGCGGTAGGATAACAGGGATGTCTAAACGACGGTAAGAAGTAATTATGTATTGAACAATTTCATTTTGTTTCAGGTTCGAATACCATTGTACTTTGTTAAATGTTAATAACAAAATAGATAAATTATAATTATACTCTGTGTGTGTGTGTGTGTGTGTGTGTGTGTGTGTGTGTGTGTGTGTGTGTGTGTGTGTGTGTGTGTGTGCATTTATTGCAAGACAACAACTCTAGATAAAACAGGCGACAACTTACATTATTAATATAGACTTACAGCAATGTTTCATATCGGATCATAAAATGGGTCCAGCTTGTATCCGATGGTGATATCAAACTCATTTTCATACCCAGAGAATGAATACAGATGTATTGATCTTATATTAAACAAGCTCAAATTATACATTGTGTATTTTCATAACTGCTATGGCAAGGTCAGCCTTATTTGCAGTATCAGAAAATGTTCTGTTCTTGGAATTCATTCCATTTTGATATGGAAAACAGACAAATGTGATTTAGATCCAGGAGTTCTGTACAAACATATTTTGACCACTCAGGAGGTGGAGTACTTTATAATATCTATATAAGTTTGCAGATTACTACGTGCATTAAAATAATTAATATAATAACGACACTTCAGTTACCCATGGTTTGTAGTATTACAAGACGACATGCCTCCTGAATTACAACACAGGAGCCGGGAATTCTCTCCGTATGATCATAAACGAGTCATTTTATAGCCGGTTCTCTAATGTATACAATTTACTAGTGATCGAATATCTATCATATTTAAACCATAACTCACATTTAAACAAATCGTATACCCCAATTGCACTAGTTCTTCAGACATCATAAGTAAATGCATTAATTTATGTCGAGAAATACGTTCATCTGATTTTGGTTTCTCGTCTTATATACATTGTAAATTGTGTTCCACATTTCCAAAGACCTTTTTACGGATATACACACGATATACGGATAGACCTTTATTCAGGAATGTATGTGCTCTAATGCGGATCATTGCATTACAATCTCTTTCATTAACTGTCACATCCGTTAAGTCTCACCATTGTAATTTGATACTCTGACTGCTTAATGATCTATATCATACAAACTTGATATACGAAGTATTCACTGTTCCATACATTTCATTTTAATTTAAATAACAGAATTTTTTTTCACTGCTTAACACCATAGAGAAAAAAAACTTGCTCCCGTTGTATGAGCTACATATGACGTATTTATGTATAAATTTTTACGTCATTTTATGACTTTTATTCTTCATGCTTGAACATTGTTCATTTAAATTACTTTCACTCTAATAAAGGAAACAATTTTACACAAAATTAATAGAATAAAAATTACACCCAGCTTTTCTGATAATTCCGATTGCAGATCATTTATTATCACAAGTATACCATTACGTCAGAAAGTCGTACTTAATAATTCGTTTTGACCACATATTTCATTCTTATAAACAATTTTGTTGCCGTGTTCTAAACTACTGAACAACTAAAATTATTAGACTTGTGTGTGTGTCCTCATAGAAACTCACCTTGTTCGATGTAAGGTATTTTGTTGCAAATAGTATATGCTGTGTAAGATCAACGATATAACCACCTTTATACAATATGAATAAAATTGCAGTAAAATTCTATTGGACTCTGGGATTTATAGATTTACTTTAGACTGAGGATTATTTTGATGCAGTTCGGAAATGGCACTATTCTGTAGTTCATATAATGAAAAAGCTCTTTTGAGTATATTTGACATACAAAGGATCCGAACACTCTCGCTACTATATTATCTATATTATCGATTACCACGTGATCCGAACACTCTCGCTACTATATTATCTATATTATCGATTACCACGTGATCCCAACACTCTAGGGTCATTCAATCCTAATGTATACTGATCTTTGTTACGTAAACTCTTACTTAAGCCATTCCTTGGGTGTGTCATTGATAAAAGTCACAGGATTAGTAACAGATTAACAGGGAGTTATTGACGCTGAAGTAATTATTGTATTATGATTTATTCTGAGGCGGTTTAGCATTAAAATTCTAATTATGTAACCTTGGTATATCTATAGGGGAAATGCTAGTTCTTTTACTTGAGGTAAACTTACATTGGAATTTCTTGATTAGAAATATTGTGTATAAATCAAACAAAAGAGACTATGCGTTGAGATACAATCAAGCATTCCATACTTTCAACTGAGGTTGATTTTTATTACATTTATAAACTGTAACAATTTTGCAAGTGAATTGGGGCCTCCGTGACGCGAGTGGTAGGAACATCGCTCCTTGAACCACGGAGTCACTTCTGGTCAGTGCAGAGTTGAGCCCGACTGGAACCAAACCTGATATTTGTTTTGAAAGTTTGATAAAAAGTGGTCGTCAAAATATAACTGAAAAATTGTTCAATGTGGCGTTAATCATTATTCAAAAATCAAAGTGCAAAATGCAAGTGAATTTAAAAACTCAAAGGTAAACAGACTGAGAATCTAATGAAGGACGTTGTTCCAGATTTTATCATAATTGTAATTTCGCCTGTATTGATGATTCATCATCGATAGGGTTGTAAAATTGGAGTGTTTTTCAAAATGCAACACAAAAGATGTACATGTTTTGTCATTAGTACAGCCCCATGCCAAAAGTGAGTAAACTAACGTCTTTTTCCTATAGCTTTCCATGTTATACAACTTGAATCAACAAACCAAAAAGTAAAGCTTGTGTCAATTCCTTTCAAAATTCACATATCTATAAATCTTCTGATATTAGTAATACACTACTTTGAAACTTTATTTATGAGAAGCAACAATTTTTCTTTGTGGTAAGTAATTTGTTGACGCCATTTACGTGTACCGTACTATGAACAAAGAAGGAAATGTCGCTACAAATGTCGTTTGTCACTTACACATACTTTCATGAAAAGAAATTGTCACATTCCAAACCAGTTTAGAATGATAGTCTTTAGATTTTAAAACAAATGTTCAAAAGTTTACAAAATTCCATAGAATATATATAAAAGTCGGGTCAATAATTTTTAAAAAGTTAATTTAACATAGAAAGCTATGTGGGGAATGACGTTAGTTGACTCAATTTTGGCATGGGGCTCTATTAGCAAAATTATACCCAGTAAATTTAATATATAATGATTCCATTAAGTTCGTAGAATATATAGTTCGTGGTACATAGCTACTTCATGAATATGTTGGTATTACGTAATGAAAATTTACATTTGCAGTTTTGTTTGTTTGTTTATTGTTGTTTAACGTCCCACTCAAGAATATTTCACTCATATGGGGACGTCACCAAATGCTGGTGAATGGCTTCAAATTTTGGCCTATGCTCGGCACTAACGGCCATTGAGCAGTGAGGGTTCTTTAACGTGCCGACACCTACTGTGACACGGGACCACGACTGTCTCATCCGACAGACAGGAAACCAACCTGCCGCCGGCTGGACTCGAACTCACGACCTCACGATCAAGAGTCGAGTGCGCTACCGTCTGAGCCAGGCCAGCTCCATTTGCAGTTTTCAGCTATGTATAGATCTGAATAAAATATGCATTAGCTATATTTACAAAAACATATTTCGATTTTTTTCTACTTTTAGTATTTGAACATGATGTTCAATAACAAATAAGAGCTATACACAGACATGCAAAATTTTAAATTCCTATATATGTTGTAAAAATATGGTCAGGTCCAATGTGGTATTCATGTTCAAATAGTAAGGTTGAGTCAATCAATTGCCACTGAGAAAGTATCAAGCAATTTCCACGAAATATATAGAGATTTAAGAACTTTTATGACTTTGTATAGCTCTTTTTGTACATTATTATACATTAGTGAAAAGGACAAAATGAAGAAAAACACAAGTTAATGCCCATTTAAATCTTATCAAGTAAATTCTTTTAAATATCATACAGTGTATATTGATATGAGACAAATTTCCTCGATTTATCAAAATTTGCAATTTAGATTTTTATATCCTGTGTATGTAGTTTTGATAAAGAAATGTTGTCAAATGCATAATTTACTTGCTGTATAAACATCTGAAAAGGTGTTGGTAGAGCTACCGATTTATATCGTTTTGTGACACCGAGTTATATGTAAACAAGGCCTCTATCAGGTATAATTTATATTTTGTTTCAGTTTTGTTGTTGTTGTTGGTGTTGGTGCTGCTGCTGATGTTGTTGTTGTTGTTGTTGTTGTTGCGTTGTTGTGTGATCAAATGTATGAGTGTCGATATGGAATAAATCATTACAAACTGTAATGCTGTCACATTCAGACAAACGCCCATATGATTTATCCACATCAAGCCTCATACATTAATATGTCATATATATATGGCTCCCAAAAATACAACGCAAGCAAGATTTTTTGTCTATGGTGTGAAGCAGTCAAAAATATAATTAGGAATTATATATAAAAATTAAATGCGTAATATGAAAGACTGATAATACAGATAGAACTGTTTATACAAAGACAACAATATGTTGATATAATACAATTTTTGCACTATTTTTGGTTTGATATGATAATTTATGGAGTACTTTTGTACTCCATCAATTCTCATATCGAACCAAAAGTAGTGTAATGATCGTTTTACTACATTTTAATTTAACAAACCATCCACCATTGAAAGAGATATGGCAAGTTCTATCAATCCCTCTGATTTGTCTCACTTTGCAGTGCGAGAAGTTGATGCTAAATGAAATTTAGCTGAAACAGGTTCGTGACGTCATAGAAGGGCAATATGATAAATTATCCGGTGTACAGTACGAATTCATCTAAACGGTAGTACACGTGACCGTCTCTGGAAAATGCAGAATAAAAACAAAAATGTAATAATTCCAGTGATAGACTGACTCATAATTATGGACATGAAATATAGACCTGGAATAATCAAATTGTTTGTGTGCCGAAGTTTGAAAGTAATCGCATTAAAGTACATTTAATTCGTCAATAAAAACCACCGCACCTTTCACAGGTAGAATACTATCTCTTATACGAGATAAATATCATATATATATTTTCCTTTCCGTAATAAGATTAATTTTGTGAATACCACATTTATTTAAATGTTTAAGTCATCAATTATCTTAAAACACAGTTATTTACGTATGCTGTCTTGTTATTCTAATACATGGTCAATGACGAAAACATAACGTATATGGATTTCATAATACGCAATTTAAGTACAATGCATACATTTATTTAGATTGAACACACGTGTCATAACTTAAAATGAATATTCATATGCTAGTAATCAGTGTTACAAACGTGATCCTCCAAAGGTTATTGTGTCTATGGTCAAAATTTTACTTTCATGATGGGGGATGCAATTTTTTAAACAAGACAGTGAATGTTATTTCATATTCATTTCATATTTTGTGAAAAGAATAAATACATTGTAAAGAGCACCTTTATTCAACATGAATGCATTAAAAGTTTCCGTCGCTTGTATATATTTCAGTGGAACTAAATTATTCAAATTATGCAGTTTCATTATTCCGTGAATGACTGAAATATGACCGACATATCCACAGTTAATAAAACGTTTACAATATTTCATGATAATAAAGGAGAGAGAGAGAGGAAAGCGAGTTATATATATATATATATATATATATAGATATATATATATATATAATATATATATATATATATATATATATATATATATATATATATATATATATATATATATATATATATATATATATATATATATATATATATATATATATATATACTACGTGCATTATAAGTATTGATATAATAAGGACACTTCAGTTACCCAGGGTTTGTAGTATTACAGGAAGACATGCCTCCTTAAATTATAACACAGGAGCGGGAATTCTCTCCGTATGTTCATAAACGAGCCATTCGTATAGCCGGTCCTCTAATGTATACATTTTACAAGTGATCGAATATTTATCATATTTAGACCATAACGCTCTCTCTCTCTCTCTCTCTCTCTCTCTCTCTCTCTCTCTCTCTCTCTCTCTCTCTCTCTCTCTCTCTCTCTCTCTCTCTCTCTCTTCTCTCTCTCTCTCTCTCTCTCTCTCTTTACTTACTAACTACTATCATAGTTGTTTTGACTTACTAAAACGCAAAAGTAGTACTGTTTCAGTAAATACATACCAATTTTTAATTCATCGTACTACTTTCGGGCGAGTGAATTTGTCACATGACTAATAAAATTTCATTCCAACTAGTCCAAATGACCAGTAAGCCACAATTGCAAAATTCGACCCCTGATATAAATATATACGTAGACCGTATTACGTAGAACTGTATAGTGAACTAGGAAATGCCCAAACGCATAGATAAATATATATATACTATATAATATATATATATATATATATATATATATATATATAAATATATATATATATATATATATAGATAGATAGATAGATAGATAGATAGATAGATAGACAGATAGATAGATATATGCGTTTGGGCATTTCCTAGTTCACTGTACAGTTCTACGTAATTTCTGTCATTAATAATTTGATTGCATTCAGTTTAAAACGTAATCAAGTGTCCACTTTATGTTTTAATAGCGAATATTCCTAGGCCCCAAACTATATTAAAAGTTGAGAAACATGTCTAATCCCCTTTTACTTATAGATGGACGTTCGAATAGAAAACCGATCCCTTGCATAAACAAATGATAAAGTTCGTAAAACAGCATTATGTACTGATATTTAATCCCATTGATGACATCAGAAATAAAATGAAATTTAGATTAAGGATCAATGTAAAATATTACAATTTGATGTTGACAGTCCCGAGCAGACATTTGCTAGAGTACCACGCTCGTGTTTAAAGCAATAGAAATACACAAATGTTTTATAGCATTAGTAGATAGGTGAGTACCAAATTATATTTTAAGTTTTGCTTGTGATATAACAAAACAAATTGTAAAATATAAATGCTACAAACATTAGCATTCGAGTGTAAAAGTTGTCATGCTCTGGTTTAGAAAAACATCATCCCACTCCAGCTACTAAAACATATCTAAATGTGATCACTTTTACTTTTATTGCAATTTATAAAGTACATGTTCAATTAAATTACACTTAACATTTCATGCAATTATGGATCGTGAGTGGAAGGTAAATTGCTATTTATGTTACGAATAGTTATAAGACTGATAGAAACCATTGAAACTGAACCGTACTGTCATGTTCTAATTACCGTTGTATTCTAATTTGTTTTTAATAAGTTTTGCAGTTAGCTGCCAACGTAATCCAAACGTTAAAACCGGATGTTTTGTAAGATCTATATAGTGACGATATTTCATGTGTACATATACAATCAATAGTTATTTCTGTTCGCCACCCCATCCTCCCCGTTCATCCTGACAGGTGAATCATTTTAAAATCAAAAATATAAAACTGGATAAAACTTCTCTCGGAGTAAATGTATCGACTATGTCATCGTCTGTAGTTGACAAGCAGAGGCGCGTTTAAAGTCAATATTTCTCATTTTTTACGGTCCGTACTTTAACGGTGATTTGATATCAATTTCACTAAGGACTCATGACATATGGCACCTGATCCCAACTCTGGATTTTGAATAGCCCTTATTTATCCATATTTTATTATTTGGACAATTTTAAATTTAAATATCTAGTCATTAGTTATCATGATATTTATTTTGTCAAGCACAACTCTGATTATACATATAAATATACAGAAATTTATTGATAAAAAATTTGCTGAATTTCTAAAAGACAATATATTTGTAATGTTCGGACACGTGTTCTTTCAGCAAACTATCGGCATTCCAGTTGGAACCAATTGTGCCTCTTTATTGGCTGACCTGTTCCTTTTTTATACGAAGCACACTTGATTCAGAAACAGCTACATCAAAAGCTACCGGTGTCCTTTATTTTGACATTTAGATATATGACGACGTTTTGTCAATTAAAAACGACAATTTTCATACATATGTCAATACGATATATTCCAGCGAACTATAAATTAACGATAAATCAGAATCAAGCACACACGCTTCATACTTAGACATTTTTACTTATCATAGACACAGACGGGAAATTAACAACAAAGCTGTACGACAAACGCGACGATTTCGGCTTTGCAATCGTAAATTTTCCGCATTTCAGTAGTACTATCCCACAATCACCTGCATATGGCGTTTATATTTCACAAACGATCCAATATGTCAGGGCGTGTTGAACATATGAACATTTCATATACAGAGGTAAACTACTCACTGACAAATTGTTGACATAGGGATATCGAAAACAGCGTTTGATGTCAACGTTCCTCGAATTTGACGTCGGTATGATTACTGTTTCACTACGTGAAATGTTGATTTGCCTGTTCGATAGTGGTTGTTGAGACGTCTGTACCAACTGTGACGAGGATTCGTTCCTCGTGTATTTCATTTGGATTTGATTGTGGACTCACGGAGGGTGTGACTGATCAACAAGGGATGCTTACTCTTACATGGCATCTGACCCCACCTCTTGATTTCCAGAGGTCCGTGTATGTCCAATTTTTACTAGATTTGTGTCTATATCCTGGACATCCTAAAGATTTACATTTTGGTATCTGAGATTTATTTATTGTTTATTGTTTTGAGGGCCTTCATACAGTTATACATCTGGTATCCCTACTTCTAAATCTGAAATTGTCAGTTCCATTATTATTCATGTAATTATGGACAGTCATATATACTGTATGTGTAAATATTCACTATATTTAGAGTGTTTATAAATCCGCGAAAATAAGAAACATAAATCAGTTTATGGTCATTATTATTATTATTATTATTATTATTATTATTATTATTATTATTATTATTATTATTTTTATTTAATGCATTTCGAGTTGCATTTGCAGAACATCATGCTATTTTATGCTACTCCCTATTCGCGAATTCCACAAACTGCGATCGTGTCAGGATTGAAAAAAGCGTATAGATTACAACCCGTGAAATTAAATTTAATACAGTATCTGTATTTCTTGATTCTTAATACTATGTTAAAATGCATAGATGTTGCAATACCTTTTACTTTTAAAAAATTATCAAAAATAAATGTTCTAATTTTTCCATCAATTCATATTTTAAAAAAAACTGTAATCAATATATACTGACATGAAAATTTGTATATTTTTTCAGATCGGAATCACGTCAGAATGACAACAAAAAAGCTTAAGATTTCGGCTAGTCAGGGAGAGAAATATTTCGGGATGAGTGACGAAGCTTTCTCTGTTACATCAACCAAAAACGATCTGGAGAAATGGAAACTTATGAACCAAATGTACCGTTTACAAATTGACGAAAAATTGAGTCGAGTAATGACTGTGAAAAAGTTACAACAGCTACAAGACGAAATCACAAAAATGATTGCAGAGGGATGTGTTTACAAAACACATAGCTTCGGTAAATACGATCCGTTCAACACAAATAAAAGCGAGAACGATACAGACAGATCAAGTGAAAATTGTTCTCCGAATTCTAGGAAATCGACAACTCTGCCATCAATTTCTGATGGGCGTGGTGAATTGGTGAAAAGTCCAGTGAAAACGCAGAACAGAAGATCTCTCCGAAGGTCTGTAGACAGTCGAAGCACTGATTGTACAAACAGCTTTCCAAGTATCAACGATTCTCCAGGAAAGGACAAATCAATCGAGAATTATGATTCTGATGATGAAAACGAAAATAACGACGAAAAATCAAATTCAAATTTCATGTCATTGGCTCTAAGTCTACATGGAATGGTTATGTGGCGCCAGAAAATACGAGACAAAGAGTGTGAAAAACCTGAATCTAGAAAAAGCATGGCATGTCGCCAAAAATCAATAATGGCACATCCAAATCCAAAACAGTTCAAGGAAATGTTTCCAGGTAACTGTAAAACCTATTATTCCATGAAAAAATTCGTAGCAAAGGAAGCGGAAAATATGATTAACCATGTTGATTCGCCTTTATACACAAAGAAGAGAATGAAACTCAACAGAATGATTCAACAAGCAAGGATTCCACAGTTTGTCAGAAGAGACAAAACAACATCTGCCATACTACGAGATTTCCGTGACTTTAAATATGGTGAAAATGGCAGGGACAAAAAAGTTAGTAATGTATGAATGGATATATATGTATATATATAATCTAACCTAAAATATATTGTGAACTATATAGATATAACATATATTTGTAGGTAGCCATTAACACTTGATATATCGTTATTCGTTTAGTGATAAATATTGGTCTACAGCTTCTGCCAAAGATATGTGAAACTATTGTTATTTATAATTTATTCTTCGATTATTGTACTTTTCGAACAAAAATATTGCTATGTAATCAATTTCATTCATATTGTTTGATACATGTTGTGCTTTTCGTCATTATGTTGCTGTATTTTCATTATGTGAAACATGTAGACCAGTTAGAGATTACTGGTAATTGATTACGTCATGAGTTGACTGCATCGCGATTATCGTATATATATATATATATATATATATATATATATATATAATTATATATATATATAGATATACTTATATATATATATATATATATATTATTATATATCTATATTATATATAATATAATAATATATTACTATATATAATAATATTATATATATGATATATAATATATATATATATATATATATATAGTATTAACATATATAATATATATAATATATAATATATATAAATATAAATAAATATATATATATATATTATATATATATATATATATATATAATATATATATATATATATATATAGTATATATATATATAATTAATATATTATATATACTACTATACTATAATATATTATATATATATAAATATTATAATACTATATATATATAATATATTATAATATAAACATATATATATATAATATAAAATTAATCTTATATATATATATAACCTATATAATAAATATATATATATATATATATATATTAATATTATATATATATATATATATATATATATATATATTGTAATTCATAGAATATTCATATAGAGTAGGAAATGTATGTGCTTATATGTACAATTCGGTAAACATGGTCATAAAAATATGAAAAAAATTTATTTCACTAATTCTCACACAAAATTTAAATAAAACTAAGTGCAATACTGCTTTTTGCACTGATAGAATAGATATTATAAGACATTGTCAAAATAAAAAATACAATACTGTAAATCCCTTTTTTCGGGGAGCCTTAGTTTCGAGTAATTTCGCGAATGGACATATTTGCGAATTCAAATATCTAGCGAATATTTGTTTAATAGTAACTGTTTATATTCATAACTTCATACTATGTGGCTAACGAAGTGTTCCTTGCAAAAGAGTTTTATTGCAAATCATTGCATGTAGGATTCTTTATCTAATTCAACCAGCACTGCAGTCACCTATGAACCTGCCCATTTCAAGGAATCGATTTTTTAAATAATTGTACATGCAATATGAAGTTGTTCAGTCCGGGTTTATGAGAGTAGACCATACTATTTATTTATCTGGGTGAGTTGCGAATATGTCCAGAAGAATTAATTTCTTGATTAGAGTTTTCACGAAATATAAGTGGTTTATACTATCAACATATTCTTTATAATATCTATCATACTGATATCTGTGTTAATACAATTAATAAACTTTTGACACTCTATATCATCTTTCAAGATCTTACTTTGATAAGATACACATGATATCGCTGCAGGGATACACTAGCATTGGCAGTTTAACAGACGGTAGTATATGCTACCTATGCTTTTTGGCAAGGTGCTATGTTCTAGACATCTGAAATGTTGAAAAGGTCTCTAAAATATATTTGCACTGACAATGTTCTACATATATGTAAAAACAGCAAGGCATAAGTCTCTAGAAATATACTGACGAGGTGCAAGGTTCTAGATATGCATCTATTTTATATTTACAAGGTATCGGGATCCAGAGTGTTAGAAGTAGTAGAAATTCATTAACATGACGAGGTAGAAGTAACCAAAAATATATATCGACAAGTTACAATTAAGTTGTATACATATGTCAAGTACCAGTATGAATGTCATAAATCAATCATCTTTGGTGAATGGAAGTAAAATTTCATTGAATCATGTATTAAGCAATTATCATAATACACATTATTTTTATTGTTTTGATATATACTTTATATTTCTGAAATTTTTGTTAAAAATAATAAAAAGTGTATAATTCATGAATATTTATTTATAATTAACAATACCAAACGGAGTTATAATTTTACAAAAGAGGCCGAAAACCAGTAGTAGCAACGACCCAGTGGTTATAATTATTATAAATAATGCCAATGTCATAATTTTACCAAAAACAACCTTCGAATTTACGTTCAAGACGATCTTTTCAGTCAATAAGACTATATAATTTATGAAATACATTTCTCAGATCATTGTCAATAACGTATAGGCAGTACTCTTTCTCTTATTTGAGTTTACGCTTCGTGCAAATCTTAAACTCGAGAGTGGTAATCACTGGCGTAACTACGTTTACGTCAAAACGCAGGTGCGTAGATATCTTCCGAGCAAAAGCTAGTATACGGTCTCTGAAGTGTGCTGTGTTTAGTAAAATTTCAATGAAATGTATACATTCCTCCAAAATCAACGAGTATCCGGAGGCTTTGCCATCCTGGACCCCCTTCCAGGCCACTGTCCTGGATCAGCTAAAGAAATTAAGTTACCCCCAACCCCTTCTTGGGATAAGGCATTAATTTGCTTTAGCTACTCCACTGGTAAAATGGTTTGGTGGTGGTTAAGACGTCTTTATCATATTTTCACTACATGTATACAAATGTATTTGATTGATCAGGGGTTTACCAAATAGTGTGTGTGTGTGTGTGTGTGTGTGTGTGTGTGTGTGTGTGTGTGTGTGTGTGTGTGTGTGTGTGTGTGTGTGTGTGTTTGCGTGCGTGCGTGCGTGTGTGTATGTGTGTGTGTCCTATTTATAACTTGCAAGCACAAAAATATAGATATCTAACTGCAAAAGAAAAAACAAACCAACAAAACCGCAAAACGATAAACAAAAATAATAAAAGCACTTAGTCTAACCGAAACGAAGTTATTACAATTGCATAGTGTAAAAGAACAATTCTAATAATGAAAAATAAATAATAAATAAATAAATAATAATAATAATAATAATAATAATAATAATAAATAATAATAATAATAATAATAATATTATTATTATTATTATTATTATTATTATTATTATTATTATTATTATTATTACTCGGGACATGCTAGATTAATTTACAACATACTATCTAGAGATGACTAAGTTAACAATCCTTTACGTTCATGTTTACCCATGTCATTTAAGAATTCACGTGGCCACACAGTACACAACTAAATATAGTATGTTTTCATTGATTTATCGTTAAGTGTTCGATAATGTATTCGGTTAAATACCTCTTTATAATCAATCTGTTTTTACTGGACACTGGAGGTAAACTGGTTTTTGAAAGCTAGAATGCTTCATGTAAACATGTTGTAAAAAACGAAAATCAAAGACTCCTAGAGTTTATAACCAAAAATATCTTTTCACACGCTTGAATATTTATCTTTCATCTATAATTTAAAATGAAAACATTGTACAGGAAACTAACAATATGTACGACCAATACAAAATCGTGTTGAAGTATTAAGATAAATGTCCTCAACAAACTTCATTGCGACATATTAAAAATTCACAAAAATATTGATGAAAGCTACCAAAATAGGTCAATGCCATTTAAATATATTGAGATTGTATTAACGTATCACAGCATGTTGTCTTTCCTGACCTCTATTTATATTATACAAAGTCGAATGGATCAATGTTGTATTTGTCGTTGTTTTCTATCTTACAATGCATGGTATGAGATTTTTTAGTTGATAATCAACGACCAGCTTAAGACCGGTCCTCAATAGTCTAAGTACAAAGTGTCAACAGTGGCGATGTCCGTAAGACGTATTTGTCGTTGTTTTCTATCTTACACATGAGATTTTTTAGTTGATAATCAACGACCAGCTTAAGACCGGTCCTCAATAGTCTAAGTACAAAGTGTCAACAGTGGCGATGTCCGTAAGACGGCACATGAAAAAAGTGCACACCTGTAGTCCTCCGGAAAATACAGAAAATGGATCAGGTACCACGGAGGAATAACCATACATTGTAGCCTGTCGACCAATGACCCCGTCATAATAATCAGGAAGTATAACCCCAGGTCACAATTGATTAAGATTGTTCAAAAACCTCTACCGAACAAGTATAAAACAGATAGTGACCCACCACTGCAATTACAGACACAACCTTCAAAGGGGCACTAGCTGTATTTGTTCTCTATCAGAAATTGTCTTTCTTTTTTAATATTAAGATTGGTATATACATGAACAAAAAGGAGACATACACAGGCATAAAAACTTCAGTTCTGAAATTCCTATATATTTTGTAAAAATTGCTCCAGAACCCCAGTTTGGCAAAAGTTCACTTACAATAATTGATTAATTCAACCTTACCAATTGTATATGCAAACCACACTGAACCTTATCTTATTTTCACAAAATAGAGAGCAGTATAATATTTTATGCCTGTATATAGCTCTTAACTAATGGCCCTTTGAATAAATCGACCGTAAAATGTGAAAATTTTTCTAAAAGTGGTGTTTATCACTTGTTACAATAACTTATAAAGGATTTGATCGTATGGAGAGCAGACACTACAAGCATGGATCATAAACACCATATGCAAATGACAATAAGACATCTTGATACATGTGGACAATTGGCGATATGAAAGCATGTCGTGGTGTGAAAACTTGTTCTTGTTTCTATGGTTGCTAGGATAATTAGCATTCACATACGCATGTAAAATCGACATTGTTAATGGATCAAACATCGTTGTTATATCAAAATATCGAATAATTCACAGATAAAAACTTTTCAAGTTAGTTTTGTTAATTCATTTTATTGTAACTCTACTATACACTTAACATGTTATTTTTTTAATTATTTTTGATTTACTGATTCAAAAGTCAAAATTATTGTTAGCTCTTAATATTACGTATTTGATGCATCTTATATTTTACTTTCAAAGTAAAACTATAGATTTAGATCTAATGGAAACTAAAACAAACTCTCGTTACCCTTGGACTGTATTGTTTGTCAAAGAATGATTCTATGTTTTCAAACGTTTGCTTCCTTTCACGTTTCAGTAATTTAGGCATATGCTTAATTTATTTATAATTTCTTCAAATGTTTTGTGTTAACGAAAGTTGACCCAAAATAACTTTACATTGTTATCAAACTAGATATTTCTGGTATGTAGGCTATAATATAACAGATATAGGGATATTCTTTTTTAAACAAAATATATTATTATACTTCAAACGGAAATGTTTATTGAAAGTATGATAAAAGAACTCTTAATATCACTGTTGATTTCTGACCCATTTAAGTAAAATTCCACATGACTGTTCTAAATATGTTAAACTTTAACTAAAGTTATTTGTTAAAATATGTCGAAATTAAGTCAATTAGAAATATGTAACTCAATTGTATATCTTTTGTACACGAAAATTGGTCGACAATCGTGATTTAAAGTTTTTTTAATGTAAGTAACACACACACACACACACACACACACACACACACACACACACATATATATATATATATATATATATATATATATATATATATATATATATATATATATATATTACAAAAAATAACATCAGACGTGTTAGAGAGAGTTACAAAATAACATAGTTAGTGATCATTCAAATGATCAGCGTGATATATAAACGATTGGAGAATCTTCACTTCGATAAAGACAATATTGAACTAAAAGAAAGTAAACCACTTACCCAGAAATATACTAGTAATACATACATACAAATACTAGTACTCAAGATTCATCTGTTTATTTCTCGTTGGTTAATATTTACAACAAAGATTGGATTTGATTTTGATTAGCTCAACAATTTTTCAGTGGCGGCCAGTTTTTACTTGTGGAAAAAAGAAGCCGTTTACAATGTATTTTTTTAAAAACATATTTTATTGCTCAATTTGATGCAAAAGGATCGGCGACAAGTTTTGCCAACTTAGATCCGCCTCTCCTTGAATGTTAACAAATTATGTTGATCAAGGCATGCTTCAATGACAATTAACATATATACATGTAGCAATTTTCACATATACTTTCATACATTTTCAATTTACTTACATACACATACATGTATAAATATACACATACATATGCATAAATTTAGTTAGTAATCCGACGAGTGTAAAAGAAAAAAGAAAGGTGGAAGAAGAAATAAAATACAATGTGCGCTGCCGAGTCTATCGTCGGGCATGATAAATTGATAATGGTGTAATATTTTTATATGGAATATTATTGCATAAAATAGATCAGAAAACACAGGAGTGCATAACTTAAGGGAGGAGGTGTGATGGGAGGTGGTGTGATGGGAGGTGGTGTGGTTGTCGCTACAAGAATCTTTTACTTTTGTGAATATATCTGTGTACGGCTTGTATTATTTTGTTGTTATCAATCTGTGATAGGTCGGGGCTACCATAGAGTATTGTGCCTATATCAGGGACGGCTCCGGTCTCATTTATTTTGTTCAATAGCTCTTGACGGATTTGGTCATAATTGTTGCAGTGTAGGAAAAAGTGTTCAGTTCGCTCATCCGGGAAGGCCACAGGAGCAAGCACTGTTTGCAGTAAGGTTTACTCTGAACAAGTCGCCGTTTAGAGTACTACAACCGTGACGTAGTCTAGTGTGTAAGATGTTTAATTTACGTTCACCATTTCCTAAATAAGGAGAGCAACGAGAGTAATTTGACTTCAATTTAGATTTGAATTGAGACAGAGAAGTGCAGTTTCTAGTAGAGAGGGGCAAATTGTTCCATGTAGTAATAGTAGAAGGAATGAACGACGAGTAAAGAAGACTTGTTCTACATAAGGGTATATTAATGTTATATCTTTTCTTAAGTTATAATTAATATTACCCACTTGTGCAGATAAGAGATTTGCCAAGTAATCTGGGGCTAAATTATTTACAATGTATCCGGGAAGAGATCATCGGCCTTCCACAAGTAAATCTAAAAAAGTAAATCTGATCACAAAAACAGCTTCTAATAGTATTAGGTTCCAGCAGGGCTCGAACCTGCACTGACCAAAAATGAGAAACTTCGTGGTTTAAAGCGCAATGCTGTAACCAGTCGGTGACTGATATATATATATATATATATATATATATATATATATATATATATATATATATATTTATATATATATATATATATATATATATATATATATTATATATATATATACAAAAATAACATCAGACGTGTTGGGGAGAGTTACAAAATAACATAATCAGCATAATATATAGGCTTGGGGAATCTTCATCCTTGGCTTACCAAATTTTTTCTCCAGAAAAGAAAATGAATCTCTCTCTCTCTCTCTCTCTCTCTCTCTCTCTCTCTCTCTCTCTCTCTCTCTCTCTCTCTCTCTCTCTCTCTCTCTCTCTCTCTCTCTCTCTCTCTCTCTGGTTTTACCTATAGATATGGATCATACATGTGACATGCCGATCTTACTATTTTGTCGACTTTTATCAGACCACCTGAATACTGAACTAGTATGACTTAACCAGCTGTACTTCAATATAAACAGTGTTAAAGTCATACTGTGTTTCTAGTGTCAGGTAATACAAACAGAATCATAGTAAGTCAAACATACATATAGAGACAGGCATGGGTACTAAAATAATCCAGTCACAGAGAAAGTGAGAGAATAGACGTCAAAGTGAAATACGAATATTACAAGATAGCGCATCAGACTCTCTCTCTCTCTCTCTCTCTCTCTCTCTCTCTCTCTCTCTCTCTCTCTCTCTCTCTCTCTCTCTCTCTCTCTCTCTCTCTCTCTCGCAGCAGCAGCAGCAGAAGGGTTTCACGTTCATGGATCAAAGAATTGTAGCGAAATTATTGTATTTTGTTGCTGCTATTTGTCGGACAGCCTTATCTCGACTAGTGTAGCCTCAGTAGTTGCTTTAACTGAACTTCCATAAAGACAATATTGAACTAATATATATGGATATAAGTCATACACTAGCAATATTATAATACATACAAATACTGTATAACTGAACTTTTTCGCCCCTAGTTATTTTCGCCCTTTTAGGACAGAAAAAATATTCACCACGTATCAAATTTGCCCTAAATCACCATACTCATTAATGGCATATGTAACATGTTTCAGTTATTTCGCTTTCATCTTAAATTCTATATCTCATCTGAGGACAAAACCAACGAAAATTAACCGGGAGCGAAATTTTCAGGTCTACAGTACTCAAGGTTCAGTTTATTTCTCTTTGGTTTATATTTACAACAAAGATTTGATTTGATTTGGATTCATGTGAACAATTTGGCGGCCAGTTTTTAATGATGGAGGAGAGAACCTGGTTACAATGTACCCGGGTAGAGACCACCGTCCTTCCACAAGTAAACTGGCAACTTTTTCATAAAAATCAACTTAGGTTCCAGCGGTGATAGAGCACTCTACAACAAAAAGAACATATGTCTATAGACATGATTTTATACAAAATTATAGCGTATAAGCAGAGTAAAGGATATGAAAAACAAACTATTAGATACAAGAATATTGCAATAATCCACATAGAAAAAATGACGGCAGAATTACAGCCGGTTAAACCAGGTAAGTTTAAATGCGAGAACATAAGTAATGAAGAAAAATAGTAAGGTTGAATTAATCAATAGCAAGTGAATATATATAGTTATACCAACTGGGTTTCTTGAGCAATTTTCACAAAAAATATAGCAATATAATGTCGCTGACTTTAAAAAATACGAGTCCACGCTGACTCACTATATATGCATGAATTTCAAAAACTTAATGAATTTAAAAATATTTTTTTTAGAAAATCATGATAAATTATGTAATCATCCTCGATACAGTCGCAGCTTAAAGTGAAGTACCACAAATTTTTCCCTGAGCTATGGACTGACGGCAGTGCGGTGATAGTTGTTTACGTGCCACGCCTTCGGTGACACGGGACCTCAGTATTTTAAGTCTTATCCAAGAGACTCGTGACTTTCACTTTGTTATCCGAGCGCTTGGCGACAGAACAGTCACTACCATTTTTTCGATGATAATAAAATGTGTTGACGTTAGTATATATGAGAGTTATCTCTCTTAGCTTATCCAACATGGTACATCTCATTTCGCGCTTGCTTTTTTATGTTTTTGATATAAATCCTCTACATCGTACATGTAGTTTGAACTTTAAATAGGCTAATACATGTACCTATGTCATGACCAGCATAAATGTTGATTTGTCTTAAAGAATATCAACAGCTAATTAACTTAAGTTTTTTTACTTGGATTTGTGGAAAACTCCAGCTGTGAATTTAGCGTCTATACCATGAACTCAGTAGTATTCAAATATCCAATCAGTGGCACGGGAGCTCAATTTTCAGATTTATCCTGTCACCGCAACCATCAGTATCGTTCAAAAATGTCTGGATAGACGGGGTATTTTTCTACCCCAACCATCTGAAATTATGCGGTAAAAGTTGTCTTGAAATCTAAACAGTAAAGTTCCGTCTTTATTCACTTATCTATAATGTCTTTGTTTCAAATACTCTGTATTGTCCCCATCTTACTCAATATTGAGTTTTTTTATTTAGGTCCCTAGACCTGAGTGTCTGAGTGTATTTTTAAGCCAGTTTATTTTTTATATGTACTGGAACGGTTATGAGACCGTTTAGGTTCCCAAAAGATATGTTTATATATAAAAGTCTGTGTCTATGCTAGACTTATCGTCGTTGTCTATTTTAAAAAATTGCAAAAATGTAACATATATAGTTTTAAATAAAAGCAGGACTAATGCTACTCTAGGTCGAATTTTTCTGCCCCGATTTTAAGCGATTTTTTTGGTGGTAAAATTTTACCACCAAAAAATCGCTTAAGATCGGTCCAGAAAGTTCGGCCAAATGCCAACTATGTTAGAGGTTTAAACGGCGAGATACTTTTGACTTGCGGTATACCCGTAGTAAAACGAGCTCTAATATAATTGGAGTAGGCTAATATGCATGCACTCTCGCTTTCTGATATCAGAAATAAAAATAAAAATAAATAAAAATTAAATTATGATAACTAACAAAAAAACAAACATTTTTAGATATAGCCTTATAGGTATTATCGGCGATATAAAAAGCAAGAGACATTTATATATATATTTATAACACGTGTTATATATGTCTCTGATGAAGCTAACAATGTTTTTTTGTGAGGAGTTTTAAACAATCGACATAGAAAGTGTTCTATAAGATATAGTTTATGACTTATTATATAAAGAAATATTATAGATATTTCATAAAAGTCCGCAACAAAATGAAACAGAAAGTGAAATAATGTGACCCGGAAGTATACATCACGTGATAGCTGACAGACAAAATGTCGGAAGCAGACGTGGAGAACGAGGATCATGCCGGATTACTTGCACAGAAGCCAAATCCAGGACTAAAGTTTGACAAGAAGCTTTCTGAAACAGAGAGGTCAAGCAGAGTAAGTTGTAAAGTAAAATAATCCCATATTAATAATGACAGAACTTTTATGCAACATTTATACTGTCGCCGATAATTTTCAAATTTGTTATAGTTTTCGGACACATGGTTCACGGACTGTGTTTGTTTTGATTTTAGTTAGGTCTACTGTAGACACATGTAAATGGCATATTTTACTGCATGCATGTGTCATTTCAGTAAGCAGTATTGTTGTTTGTAAATGTTACAGTGTCTATCAGTTTTCTGTAATCAAACAGAAAAATAAAATCTATCATCCATCAATCAGCTGATCAGTAGACTGAACTTGATTGAACCCACGTGTTCGTAAAGAAGTCTAGCAAGTTTCTTATATGTCTAAAAAGAAAAAAAACGAATAAAGAATTGACGAGCAGTTCTAACGTTGAAACTACTTATCTCGTATCTCTTTTTTATTAAGCAAATTCCAGAATGAAAAGCTTAAGTGCCCCCCCCCCCAATAAATTTTGTTGGTATTGATAGATGTAATCATGTAGATTCTCTAGATGTTTTAAAACATCCATGTTATAGATATTTCATAATAGTCCGCAACAAAACAAACATACTACTTTTGATGTGCTATTTTTTCTCATTCTGTATAAGGCCTATGCAAAACATGTCTGAAATATATCCATTGATACCAATGCCAGTTTAAATTATGTGTTTGTACACATATGATAAATTCTTTTCACTAAATAATCACTCATTTCAAGCATGCATCCTATCATTATTTTTATACAAATGTAGATCTAGTGATGATCTAATATAAGGTCTGGTTTAGATTATGTATTTAGATTATATTTGTATATAGTTCTGGGGTCAGGAAAAAAAATTTAAACCACTCGTCCGACCGGCATGTGCTTGACAAAAGTACTTTCCAAAATGAAAAACTTCTTGTCCAAAGCTTTCAGTTTGTATCCACATACTTAAAAAACATAGTTTCTTTAACTACCACTGCATTATATGTTTAATTATCTGCAAAGTTTTAAAATAATTTTTTTTCCAATTTTGACATTCAACTTTGGAAATTCAATTTATAAATTCTTTACATTAATTGCATTTTTGTATTAATATAGACCACAGATCAAGGCCATTTTTTTTCACACAAACTTTCAAACTTACAAAAAGCAATGATTTGTTTGACAATATGATATGCAGTATTTAATAAAAAATAATTCTTTTCCCTGTTTTTTTTTCAGCGGCCTATAATGCCCTGACATATATTTTTATTTCTTGTGGGGTTTAAGTGTTTCCTCAAAGAATGTAAATGAAGCTATAAATAAAATGGAATTTTCATATTCTGACCCTGGAAATTCTCATTAATTCTATTTCAAAAGCTAAAATATTATACTACTACATCTACCCATTTAAAAATATTTTTCAAACTTTTATTGACCCCCCTCCCTTTCTCAATCTTTACTGTTCATACAAATTAAGCAGTTTACTTTTCTCCAATCTGTATAACTCTCTCCCTATCTGGGCCTGAGACCATACACAAGGAAAATTGTAAGACAAATTTTATTCTCAAAAATTAAGAATTTACTCATCTGAGTAAAAAGTGAAAACTCGAGGACCATAAAACGACTTTAGAATTTTCTCACCTGAGGTAAACTTGTTAAGGGACAGTGTAAATCTCGTCAAGGACATATGTCCAAATTTATGTCATGATTCACTTAACTTCGATGTTTGAACATTATTCTGACTTTAATCTATGATTAATTATTTAATAACTGACCAAGAGGTATAAAGCATGTTAAATATCAAATAGGCAGCATTTTATGTGGCATAAAATGGTAATAGATATATACATTTTTAAAAAGATTTAAAACGTCTTGTAAAATGCCAGTTCATGACCAAAGTCAGTAATTTAAACATATAATATGTATAATGTATATAATAAACGATATTCAAGATACAAGTAAATTACTATATAAGTTAACATTATAAGTACATTTGGTAAGGTAAATGACTCGGAACATAAACTGGGGCACATGTACTGGACTAAATTTACACCATCTCAAGTGTTAATGTAAACAAATGTTGTATAGCCAAAACAATCAACAAAGAAAGAAGTGTTGGGCTCCTAAACCTATTTTGCTCAAATAACATGTTTTCGAAATTCAGATTAAACATGTCCCGAAATACTCTAGGGCGATAGAGACCATGATTTTAGAGCTTATTTATCCCGAGACGAGCATAAGGGGCTGACATTTTGGCTGTTAAGAATTACTTAAGTCAGCTATAGACTGTACCTGTACTGAAGTATTTTATCACTTGAGAAAGAAAATTTGTCTAAGAATTTCTTTATGGTCCACAACTTTACCCAAGTTGAGAAAATTCTCAAGATTTGAATAAAATCTTGAAGTTGAGTAAAAGATTTAACAAAATAGTTTTATGGCCCTGATCTTTTCTTATTATAATATATCTCACTCTTTTAATCATCTCCCTTTCCGTTATCTTCCTCTCTCTGTGGAAATTGTTTAATTGCTAGCCTAGTGCAGTGGAGTTTGTCCTGAGGCTGAAAGTATTTTGTATGCTCGAACTTGCAGTTTGAGTTTCTTACTGATAATGCTCTGTCTTTGCTTTATGAGATGCACTGGCATTTGTTTTATTTTTATTTCCGTCAAGAAAAAAATTGTGTCACTCCAACTGCCTAATGCCATTTTGTTACTGATGTAAATAAGGTAGGCGAGTTCTGGATGTTTTCTTTCGGATTGTATCTAGATGCAACGTAACCAGATAGGTGTTCATTTTTGGTAAGCTCTTAACTTAACGATATGACATTAATGAACACTGGTACGTCAGTGTAGAACAAAAATTATATACAGATTTTAACTTCTGATTTTTTTTAAATACTCCTCTGTCTGACGGGTTCTATTCTTAAACCACTTGCTAGATCTGATTTTCACTTGTCATGAACGAGTGGTTTTCCTGAGCCATGTAGTTTCTTTGTATACATTATTTACACAGATTTCTTTACTAGCTGTGCAATGGGTAAAAATATAGCATACCCTAAGGCTTTAGCTTTCAGCTTCTCATGGTATTTTGGTATTTTATAAAGCTTGTGTAGTACTCATGTTCTCAACTTCATCATACATAGTACAAGTATTAATCTTTTATATACACAAGTATAGACTTGTATTTATATACATGTGCATTTTCCAGATATCACAGTGAACCTTGTTTATAATTATAATGATCATGTCCGTTTCTTGGAGATTTTGTTGTTACAAATACATTAATATATTTAATTTTATTGAAATTTGTTAAGGACCGAATGAGGCCCAGTGTTTATCACGTGTCTATTATCTTTTATTATCTTTCATTTGGTCAGAGTTCAAGGTCACAGACACTTAAGGTAACCGAAAATGTCAGGTTTTAGCTTGCTGGGATGAAAAGTCAGGAGAGCTAATGTCATACACCCAGCATTGTTGTTGTTGTCTATATCTTTTTAACCTCAGGGGACATGCTTTTGATATTTCACATACATTGTATAGATTCCTTATAATCAGAGCTGTTATTTGATACCATGACTTTTGACCTAGTGACCTTGGAGTTTTCAAAAAACATTTACTGTGGCTAAATCTTTTACACTATGAGGGATGTGGCTTCAGTATTTCTCATGATATTTCTTAAGACCAGAGCTTTCTTTTGGTGTCTTGACTTTTGACCTAGTGACCTTGACCTCAAAATTTGACCTACTTTTCAAAAACTTTAACCTTGGCTACATGTATATTGTTTAAACCATGAGGGATAGAGCTTTGATATTTCACATATATGTAGATTTCTTATGTACAAATCTTTCATTTCTTACATGTACCTTGAATTCTGACATAGTGATCTTGACCTTGGACCTACTTTTCAAAACTTTTAGCATGCGTCAAAGGAATCCAAATATTTACTGCACCAGGACCTTAAAACCTGACAGCTGGACTGTAGATTAAACACCTATTTTGAAAATTTACATCTATTCCAGCAATCTTTGTTGTCTTCTGACAACTCTTGTTTGATCAACTTATGATTTTCTTTGACTTCTTACCAAGAACCATAGAACCATTTGGCCAATTTCAACCAAAGAGTCAAGTCATATAAACCAGATATCATGTTTTCCGCTCCTAAAATTGAAATGAAAGATATATATATACATGTATATGTGTGTGTGTGTGTGTGTGTGTGTGTATATATATATATATATATATATATATATATATATGTGTGTGTGTATGTGTGTGTGTGTGTATATATATATATATATATATATATATATATATATATATATATATATATATATATATATATATATATATATATATATATATATATATATATATATATATATATATATAGTGCTTTACTATGAGGAGGATGGCACATATTATATGTCTAAAATAACCTGTATAACTATGCATGAATGATATTAAACGATTATAATGTTATAATGAAAGAAAGAACTCATGTCTTATCATTTTATGTTATCAAACTTCAATGATACTTAAACAAATACACTGTCTGCCTTTGGAAAAGTCAACTTTCTATACTATTAGTATTACATTGTCATATTTACAGTTATATTTACAGAGCTATTGGGGATTTTTCCTACACTACATGTAGGCTAGAAACAAAACTTGTCAATACATGTACATTTGTATCTGTCTGTGTATTGGTTTGATTTTGTCTAATGTACTTTATTTAAAGACTTCTATTGAACTTGTGTATATTTTTAAAAAGTCACTCAAGCCACAAGGGATCAGGCAAAAGTAGCCATTATAGACATGAGGCTTTTATCAAAAGCCTTGAAGAGGAGTATTTATTATAAAATTGTTAACAAAGGTTATGCTTAAATTGCCTTTATAGACAGGTGCCTTTTATACAGAGTTGACCTTTAGTGCAAGTTTGACTGTACATGTACATTACTCTGGAAGTAATCATAATATATATAGTAGATCATAATATAGACATGATTAATTAGTCTCGACTCTTGAGCCATGCACTGTGTTTATTGTATTAGTCTGATACAATGTACCTTTCCACAGAGACAACCTCTTTAATCAGACCATTTAGTGTCACCTGACTATGAAGGGCCTCTGTGGCTGAGTGGTTAGAGCATCACACATTGAACCATGAAGTTTCTCACTTCTTTTCAATGCAGGTTTGACCCTGCTGGTACTTACATGTAAGCTGATTGTTGTAAGAAAGTTTGCCAGTTTACTTGTGGAAGGTCGGTAGTCTCTTCTCGGGTAACAAGGTTTTCTCCTCCGCCACTAAAACTTCTGCCACCATTATAATTGGAAAATGACTGAGTGAATATTGAATTTTCAAAATCATCAATGCATTGTCTTGAGTGTATAAAATTAATAATTATTATATCAATTGATATAAAATCTCAGATAAAATATAATTTGGATATAGGTGTACAATGTACATATTCTATGTGTTATTGAAGCCTTTCATTTCAAAGTTCAAACTTTGTAGAACTGCAATTTTTCCACTGTATATATATAGACACTACAAAATTGACTATATACATGTATATATATATACATGTATATAGCTATTTGCAATCAGTTGCCATTGGACCATTTACACAAATGTACATTAATTGATATCGTAATTGTCAAGCGGATGTGCGTCATGTATTTTTTCCCTTAAATTTCTTATTTTTTTATATTTCAAAAACATTCCGTAAATAGAACATGTGCAGTAGTGAGTGGAACAATGCTTTTGTAGTGTGTGATATTTTTAGTTTTGGAGTCAATAACTAGATTATGGATTATACATTGTATGTCTCCTACATAGCAGATCACGAAATAACATAAAAACCATCATAACCCATTTACAGGTTACACAAAAAGGGAAGACTGTAATTTGCAGGTTATGATAACAATAATGAAGATTTAAAAATAAAATTCACCGAGAAAGAAAAGGAGGTTACCTATTTGTCGTAACTTGAACAATCACTCCCGTGTTATTTTGTGGTCTTCATTGTAGGTCAGAGGTCATGTAAATGGGAAAAGGGCTCATTTGACCAATTTTTCTCTTTTAGCTCTTTATGAGTTACAAATGTACATGAATATTTGAATAAACTAAAGATGTAATTCATATTGCAGATGTATTTGTATTGAACTATAGATGGTACCTGCCTGTAGCTTCCTTCTGATTTGCCTGCAAACAATTCATCACTGAATCCACTCCATTGCATATTTATGTATTTTTTTAGTACACTGTATATATATGTATGTATATATATATATTTATATATATATATATATATATATATATATATATATATATATATATATATATATATATATATATATATATATATATATATATATATATATATATATATGAAATGGTGTGCATCACTACCTGGCTGTAAATATTGCTACTAACATTATTGTTTTATATGTACCAATCCTCTGCTTGGGAAAACAATAATTGCTAGTGTTATGTGCATATTCATGACTTATGTTTGGTTTTTTTACTCAGAAAAATATGAGGAAGCATACCTGTATGTCCTTGTCTCTACCTTTATATGTCCTTTTTGCTACATACTATGTTCTTCTTATCAGCATACAGCATTTCTACAAAGAGATGCATGTGTTAAGTACAGTAAGTCTCATATTTAAAGCAATTCCTGGGCTTGGCATTAAGGACTCTCTGACAGATTTTTTTACTGTCCAACAAGACAGGTGAAAAAAGTAAATTTAATCAGAGCATTTTTAAAACTTAAAAGACATTCAGATTCTGTTTAAACTCAGCATTGTTTTGTAGTAAATGAACATTTCACTAATTACATCAATTAAAGCCATCGTAAATGTAAACAATCAAAACATTGAATTTATTTGATTAAATAGTCAGACTGGTAGTATGTTATTTCGACTGATAATTCTTGGAAGACCTATCTGACAGAACAGGTGCCCCAAAAAGTTAATGTCAAACACTGCATGCAATCTTTGATTGATTGTCAGTTAATGAGGTCAAAAATGTAATTTTGCACAACGATGTGTACATAATGAGTTGAATGTTGTTTGTTCATTTTACTGTTGTTTTACATCCCGCTAAGAATTTTTCAGTGATATAGAAACGTCACCAGACTTAAGTAAAGTGCCACAAATTTTGACCTGTGTTATGCCTATGGACTGATATGAATGTGGTGACAGGTCTTTTACATCCCATGCTTGCCTTGAAATGGGACTTCGATTTTAAGTCTCATCTGACTTTAACTTGATAAGCTGAACACTTGGCAAAGGAACAATCACTAAAAAAAATTTAAAGACTCTGGTATGACCTGGACTTTGGAATTCAACCCAGGACCTTCCACTTGCCAATTGAATCCTCTACCAGATTATCGCATGTGGTTGATATGAGTTGAACATTACATGTTGAATAAAAAGGACAAAGCATGTCAGACAATATACATGTTACAGGCTTTTTTACACAGGGCCAAATTATTCGGCTCCTCTCCCAATGCAAAATACAGAAATTGTTCATAGTCTGATGAAAAAACTCTCCAATTTGCTTTTGAGACCACAGAAAATGAATAAATGTAAAGGAAATTGAATTTTAAAAATGAGATCCCATTGAATTTAGATTTCCATTGGTGCATAGTTTTTCCCAGTTTGACACAGATTCATGTTAAAATTCAAAGTTGTCTCACCAATGGATTTTTCCTAATATAAGCATTTTTTTATAAGTCCTAAATGGAAATGCAGTTTTGAAAATGATGCTACATATATATGGATGACACTTCGTTATGTGTTTTACAAACTTTAGCCTGTTTTTGATTTACATGTAGTCTGTTTTCAGTGATGTGACAGTGTGATAAAGAAGATGGGTAGATGTCAGCTACAAATGTAAACTCTTTTACCCCTAAAGACACATTTGGACTGCTCTAAGTCGTTGATATATAGAAGAGTCTATGTTTATTTCATGGGATTGATGAGTGAATAAAAGTGATGTAAAATGTGTTGTTGTGAAGTGATTTTTGTAGTCACCCACATACATGTACATTGCTACTTTATCTATCATAAAAAATAAAAGGCTGCTAGCCGTCCACAAATCTCCACTTTACATAATAAACATCTAGGTTTCCAGTGGGGTCGGGTCAAGCCCACATTGACTGGATGTTTGATTTACTTTGGTCTTACATTTTGTACCACTCTGTCATTGAGTGTAGTAATTGTTATTATGATCATTGTCCGTGCTGGTGACTTGCTGATATATTTCACCAAATCCTATCAAAATGACACGAATATGCCATAAAAATGTACACCTGAATTTTATTGTGAATGAAAATGTTGTAAATTTCAGCTTCTGATGGGGAGACATAGGAATGTTGTCACATTATAGAACTTTATTATCATCTATTTTTGTGTTGACTGTGAATTTAAGTTACTACAATCCATGCTTCTGTTGACCTTACTAATCAACTTTGATGATCAAGATGGATGACAATGTCATTTTCCCGTAATTACAGTGTGGGTGAAAAGGTTGTCAGCTAATCCAACTGTGATTAAAAACATTATAATTTTGATCATCACAACTTAACCCTTTCATCACTACAGACCATAATTGACTGGAAAGAGTATACCATTTAGAGACTTAGGGATGCATCTTTTTACACAGGATTAAGTTGAAGCATACATGTACATTTGTCTATACATGTATATTTTACAGGATACATGTTTGATTGACACTGGTCACTATCTAAATTCTAATGCAATTTCTTCTACATAATACATGCATCTTTAGAGGAGATGTGCAGCTACAGATATGAATATTCAAAGCCCTATACAAATGTATATGTATGGATATCTTACAGGCTGCTTATTAAATTCTTTTTTTTTTTTTGGGGGGGGGGGATTGGGGACTTGAATAATCTACTTGGACATAATTTGAATAAGGAAATTATGCAGTAAATCAGAATGAGAATTAGACTCAGACTGTTTACTTACTGTGTGGGTGATTCACTTCTATGTCCAGTCTCATTCTCAACATAATTGTCTTTTTCAATATCACTGGCCTACATCTTAACTCATTCACCCCTAAAGATGCATTTGCACTTGCCTAAGTCATAGATTTATAGAAGAGTACATTGTTTCTCAGGGGTTGTTGAGTTAAACAGTAACACTGTAAAGAATTGTAAAATGACAATCCCCATATCAGACTTACATGTAGACATTTGCAGTTGACATTTCAACAGTTAGTAACAACTGGCAAATGACAACTATTAGGTATTTTCATTATCCAAAGTTACCACCCCTCGTCATAGGTAGTGATTGTGATGTCACCTTTTTGTGCGTAAAATGAGAAAAGGTATCAATTGTGACATATGTTTGTGTGAAAACAACGTTGTTTCCTCACGTGAAGACATGACGTCACAATCGATACCTGCTGGCATGGGAGATAACTCTAACAAAAAGACAATATATGACAAACAAAACAAGATGTGATGTAAATCAGATAATCAAAAGTAAACAAGTAAAGACAAACGATATGTGGACTTTATTTGTGTATGATAAACCCGTTTACTTGTACACATTTGGACTGGTCTAAGTCATTGACTTACAGAAGAGTCCATTGTTTTTCATGGGGTTAATGAGTTAGGTATTCATACTCTCTCATACAACCTATCAATCACTGGCCCACTGGAATCTTAAGAGTGTTAGGCTTACACGTGGAAGGCCCTAGGTTCAAATCCAGGTTTTGGGTAATACGTGAGACTTCCTCAAAACAACAAATTTAGTTGCAAAGTTCCTATAGCTGTTGAGAGTGTACAGTGGACAGACCTGTGTTGAGAGACCACTGTCATAAAATACCACCTGTCTTTTGAGACTATATTTGGAAAAATCAACTCTGAATAATACCTCTTTAAAGATACAACCTGTCTTGAGAGACTACATTTCATTGGCAGAAGGGATGGTCTGTCAAGACAAGTTCCACTGTACATGTACACATGAAAAATCATTGGCAGGATGTTATACAGCAACAAAATATACAAACTGTTAATATTAGATAAAAAGATATCGTGGTTTCTATTTTTTTAGTTTTTACTGATTTCACAAATTCACATGTACATTTGTACATGTACAGGGTACATGTACTTCAACAACAGTGCAGTCACATGTACAAGTATTTATACCAAATTTATATTCTCTGCAACATTATACATGTAGGTACTAAGTACCATTAACTTGTTGACAAATACCTCTTAAATATTATACATGTAACACTCGTGATAAGCATAAAATTGGCTATTTCTGATATCATTTAAATCTGAAAGGTCAGTATTTACCTCTATATGTCCATTTTATAAAACTGACATATTTTACTGTACATGTAATCTGTAATTCACTGGATGTCAGTACTTATTGTACCGTATTTCCATTTCTAGGGCAAAAATATAAAAAAAGATTTGTTTAATCAGTGACCCACCTATAAAACATCAACTCCAAAATTTTTAGACAGTTTTGCCCACTTATAATTTTCTTATAAAAAAAACCTTTGAGTTTGTTCAATGTTCATTTTACACATCAAAATTAAAAAAAAAAATAAAAATTAAATTTGCCTACCAACTGACCAACTTCTAAAACTGCTGATTTCAATACATGTACAGTTCACTTCCGATATACTCCCCCCACCCGATCTGTTATAATGCCAAACCCGCATAATGCCACTATTTCCCAAAGAACAAATTTCCTTCTGTAAAATACCCCCATTACAACACCAAAACCCTCATACTTCCATCCTCCACTGATTCTCCGGTACCAATTGTATTTTACATGTATACATGTAAAATCCCTCAACTGTATCACCAGACCAGTTGTATAAACAGGTTTCAGTAAAACTGTTAGCCGACGGTTGCTTGTTTACTTCATGTTATGACCGTGAAAGGGAGATAAATAGAAAATCCCGCGTCATACACTGGTATCCAGTTGTATCAACTAATTAAAGTAAAGTAGTCAGACAGGGAAGCTAGTCATCTCGTACCCATCACAACTCATACCCATTGCAACTAGTTCCCACCACAATTCGTTTGGCTGAGTTGCACCCATTGTGGCTGAGTTGTAAATATTTTGGATGACTCGTACCCAAATGAATTGGCTCACTTGTACCCAACAATTTGCTCACTCGTACTGATTGAATATTTGATTGTAAAATTACCCTTATACTTCTTTATAACACTTTTTAAAGTACATTTGTTTGACTAAGTACATCATACTACATGTGATAATTTTGATAACTTACATGTATTACAATAAGAGGTCTACTGAAATCAAAGTTTTTGTTAAAATGTTGAAACAACAACTTGGCCGTAAATCTCGTAAATGACAGGTATGAAACTGCCTTTATAAAATGATAAACTAATATAAAAAAAAATTGATTCATTGAAATGAATAAATTGATAAATAGGTCAAGAATAATTTGGAACAAGAGTTTGATCAGAGCAAAGAAAAGGGAAAGTGCCACTAAGAACTAGAGTAACTTGTATCATTTCTATTATAAATCTATAAAATTCAGGTTTTTTGTATACAATAGCACATATTTATAGGTGGTTGATACTTAATTCATTGATTCTAAGTAATTACAACTTGATAACACTCGCTTAGACTCCCCCAAAATCTACAGTTCTTCACAGAGTTCTTTAAAGTTCCTTAGAGTTATTTCTTTATAAATAATATCATTATAAATAATAATATTTTCGCCAACGGTATCTTGTGTCATTTCAACCACTAAACGGTATCATGGCAACTACCAAGTTATACATATATCTTGATTAAGCCTAAATTCTGTTATGATTTTTAGTTACTTTTTCACAATTTCGGCCTATATCTTTTAAACATATATATGCAATAAACAAATGTGAGAGTAATTTTACTGTCAATGATACGATGAGTACAGTCAACCAATGATGGGTACGAGTAAGCCAATCGATGGGTACAAGTAAGCCACTTTGTTATGTAAGAGTCGGCCAAAACATGGGTACAAGTCAGCCAGTTCACTTATGTACTGGTCAGCCATAATGGATATGAGCTGGTGGGTACAAGTTGACTATAACCCGTCAGATGGGAACCAGATTACCAGTGTCTTGCTTCCGTGAGAGTTTGAACAAATGTCATGTCATGTGTTGACACGGCAATTATCACACATCAACCACAGGTACTTGTGTACAGGATCTAGTCTCCGCTTAAATTTTTTTTCGTGTGAATTGATTATGAATTAAGATTTTAAATGTTTCTCACGCTTTCTGATTGATTTTGTTTCGAATATGATATACATGTAAATATAAAGATACTGCTAGTGTTTCTTGGTCATGATCTGTTTACTGATATTGACATGCACATTTTCTATATGTGGTATCTTGGTCACATGATAATTTTCAGTCCTGTTCAGTGCTAAGTTGGTCATTTGGATTGTATTATGCCTGGCCCTATTGACATAGTATGATTGGGCCACGATCCCAGGCTACAAGATTTTCAGACGAGACTTAAAACCAAGGTCCAGCACCACAGATAAAAAAAGCCAATGTCCAGCATTACGAACAGTTTAGCATGCCAAGGAACCCTTAATGCATTGGCATCAGTCCATATATTAAAGTGAAAAATTCTTGGCAGAGTGTAAAACAACTATAAAACAAACAAAAACAAATCAAACAAGCAGTAATTATAAATAAAGTTAAAAAAGAAATAAAAACCATCCAAAATCAAACAACGGACAAAGAAAGGACTTTACCTAACAATTGAAAAGACTTATTCACCCCACCCCAACATTCTAAAAGCGCTGTTATGCATATTTCATCAAAGTTTACAACAAGATATTTTTACCAACAGTAATTACCTTTAATCATACTTTGCAGTGTATCACAAGCTAAAATCTGCATGTGTACCAAGATGACCCTCATACGTTGATCCATGTCATTTAATCTTACACTTAATTTTAGCTTGTGATTTAGTTCTCATAGATGAACAAAACCCAGAGAAACTGATATTTGCTAGGAGAATCAGGAAGAACATAATTAACATGTTTAATCATTTTAACTCACTTTGTTTGACAGAAATGGGCGCTGTAAATGTAAAAATACTATTTGTTATGTAAACTTTCATTTCCGTCCTCAGCATAAAAGGCAGACATCAATTTCCCTATATTAAATAATCTTGAAATTTAACTGGTTGAAAATATTGCATGTCAAATTTGATTGCATAAATAATCTGTTTAAAAAGATTAATGAAAATAAAATAATTGGCTTTGTGGTTTTTTCCCCTCCAATTTATACAAGTGAAATTTTGATAAATGGTATATAAATGTAAGTGAGGATATAGTTCTACAGATATTAATTAGAATGGTAGTTTTTATCAGTTTTGAAGACATGCATTACAGGGACGAAAACTTTCCGATTTTTTATAGTTAAAGCAAGGGGAGAAATGCTAAAAGTTGTAAATACTCTAGTTAAGGAAACATGAATTTTTTAACAACAACACCTGTATATGACCTTCAAATAGAGAGGTCGTCTTAGTCAGTTCCTGTAACACAAGCAGTGTGAGATGGCTATAGATGTATCCCTGGAATGAAGTTCATCTCTCAACATGCATTGCTCTGCTCAATATTATCTAAAGAGTTGATTGTTAATATTAATTTGTATGTGTGGGTTTATCTTCATTTCTGGTTAATGAATGAATTGGTACATGTATCTGTTATATTTAGAACAAGACATGATCTACATGTACATGTATAATACATGAAGCCAAAAATCAAAATTAATTTGTTTTCATAATGTGAAACAACCTACCAAAATATAAAGAAATAAATGGAAAAAAGGCATAACCCAATTTCTTTTAAGCATTTTGCCTCTGGTAAGTTCAGAATTTGCTCGATGCTTTTTGAAAAAAAATTCTTGACTTACCAGAAAAAGCCTACCATGATTCCATTTCTTTTGTCTCACTGAAAAAATTTTTTTTTTAAATGCCAATCTATATGCACAAGTATATGTACATGTATATGTATTTTCCTTTTAATGATTTAAGTCTTGATAATAAAAAATCTATAAAAATAAATTAATTACCAATAATATGTTTACCGGTACATTTACCACTTTCCCTATTCTAAAAATTTACCAAAGCAGTTATGGATAAGTTTTTTGTATGTGTTTTCATCTGTCATTTTTTAAGTCACCTGTATTTGTCAAGTGACCTAATCCAATCTGCTGTTTGCATTAATCACCCAGTACTTTATGCATAGACGCTAGTACATTTTCAACTACTTCTCACCAACCGATTCTATTCAAATTTAGTAAGAAGCATTGATAGGTTAAGAGTAAAGAAAACATTAATTTTATGACCAATGAATCAGAGGATGTATAACAAAGGGCTAGAGGATAAGTTAAGTTAATAGGTTAGGTCTTTCCGCTTCTTGTTTTGGTGAATTGTCGATCATTTTATAGAAGTTGTTTGAAGATATTTATAACATATATCATGAATTTTTGTCTACATGTTGGACAGTCTGAATGTCTTAATTAATCCTGTCTCCCCTAAGTACCCATTCTGTTATGGTCTGTAGTATTGAAATGGTTAAACCTAGAAACTCACCATATTCTTAAGATTAATTTCTGAGATCTGATTAGACAAGAAGCATGAGGTTCCAGGCCCCATGTAACAATAAAATTTAAATTCCATGTTACAGTTTCCTGTAAAACAGATGCAATTTTAGATGTTTAACATGATTACATTAATGGAGGATTTCTAAGTGTGAGGTTTGACTTAAACATTTGAATTAAGACGTATAAACATTTGATTGAATTTTAAAACTTGACTGGAGACAAAAAAAATTGTGATCCAGAGCTTTGTATCCCTACAACAATAAACCTTTGGGCAAATGAAAATCTGAGAAAATCACCTAGTTACAGTTAATCCTGAAGTACATGTAGTAGCAGGCTAAGTTATTAGTATTGATAGACTTACAAACATTCGTAAGTTTTATTGCACCAGATTCTGATCTTTACAGTAGCATTGATTCAGAATGTATAAAGAAAACCATCCTGTATTTCTACACACAATTTGTTTAAATAATATGTGATGACGTGGTTATATATATACAATCAAACTTGTATTAAAGGTCACCTCTGTATAAAGGGCTCTTGTTTATAAAGACCATTCAAATATAATTTTTGTTAACCTTTTTCCCTTGAGTGGCCTTTATGGACAACTTTGACTGTATATAGAATAACAATATCTGGGCCCAGGGCCGTAAAACTATTCTCAGACAAAATTTTTACTCAACTTCAAGATTTTACTCAAATCTTGAGAATTTCCTCAACTTGAGTAAAGTTGTTTACCATGAATGAATTCTTAGACAAACTACTTTCTCAAGTGATAAAATACTTCAGTACGGCATATAGCTGACTTGAGTAATTCAGCGAAAATGGCTGCCCTCTATGTTCGCCTCTGGGTAAATAAACACAAATGCCATTGTCATTGTAGCCCTAGAGTATTTTGGGACATGGTTAATCTTTTGAGAATAAAATTTGTCTCAGAATTTTCCTTGTTTATGTCTCGGGCCCAGGAGTCGGTTTTAGATACTATGTAAGGTTCACAACTTGTTGCTCAATCCTAATATTAAATTCATACAATGTACATGTATATGTATGTGTAATATGTTAGAACATTTCTTGTAACTTTGTTTAAACACTATAATCTATAAGTTTAAACACTATAATCTGTACAAAATATTGAAGTTATTTTAGACCAGTAATTTTTTCTCATCTAATACATACATGTGTTTATCTTGGTATCATGGTAAAGAAATTAGCATACTTCAACAGTTGTTGAAAAACAATGAATAGAAAAAACAAAAATAACCTTTTGCCAAGGTTTTCAATCAATTAATCATTAACACCAGCTTTGAAGTTTCACACTTTAGTACAAGAGAAGTCAAAAACATTGAAAGAATCATTAAAACAGAATTCCATTCATTTCTGGGATTTTTTACTCATTAGAATGTTTTCATGGTTTTAGAAGCTGTATATTTTGGTCTAGGGATGAACATGTTTCTTACATGTAGCTAGCTTTATAGCTTTTGAGATCAAGAGTAAGCTAGGCATTTATATTAATAATCTATCTATCAGTGTTTTTTATAATGTATATGAGTGTGAATTTCTCTTTCAAATGATATATATAGAATTGGAAAATAGAAAATGCTTTTGCTTAAAAAATTTGAATTATCATGTATTTTACATGGCAGAGGCGGCTGGCTTTTCCTGTCCTTCAGATTAGACAGTAAAATCTGAGGTCCAGTGTCACAGTAGGTGTCCGCACGTTAAAGACACCTTACTGCTCGGTGGCTGTAAGTGTTGAACACTGGCCATAATTTGAAGCCCTTCACTGGCATTTGGTGACTTTTTCATATGAGTGAAAGATTCTAAGTGGTACATTAAACAACAATACAACTACAACAATACAAGTGAAATTATGATTTTGATTTAGTGTAGTATTCTGTTTGCTTTATACAGTTTATTGCTACATATTATACTTAGAGGTTTCACTGTATATTCCAACAAAGCTCAACTACATATACATGTGCCTGATGTCACAATATTAAATGCACATGCATTTGTAAGATATACACATAAATTGTAAATTAGCTATGATCACTGCAGGTTGAAAATCAGGACTGGTGGAGGTATTCTAAATGTACATTATAATGTATCTAAAATTTGATTTATGATAATAAGGACATAGAAATAGCATTGAAAGTTAAGATTTTTGGTGGGGGGGGATATGAGAGTGGCAGAAAAAATAAACGTACTGCCATGTACCTACTACTGACTTTAAAACATCAAGTTTAATATGAAATTTTATTTCAAATTTAAATTTTTATCATAGAAGATAAATTAACATTTATTAAATAAAATGAGTTGTTTTGCCACACATTGATATTAGGCATAGATACTAAATAAAAATATCTTGGTCCATCTGCAATTTGGTACAAGTATAGAACCTTATTGATACATGTGTTTATAATATTTTGAGTTATTTATAAAATAGCTGAAATACTAACCTGGATTATCTATTTTGCGATGCACATTTTATGTCGGTGGGTTTTTGTCACATTTTTAAATTATGATGATTGAAGATGGACGGCCTCTCAGGGGCTGCAGTGACCATTGTAGCCAGTAAATACAGCATTCTATGTGTATCATAACTTGGGAATTTCTTATGTAGATCACTGTTGACGTTACACCTGTAAATTTTACCTGGCTTGACAGGTGTCAACCCTGCAGGTAATTTAGGAAAAATAAATAGCTTTATAAGAGTCTTTTCCTTGTTTTGATTAGGCAAATTAAAAGGTTATTACTCTTCCTTTAAAATGTAAAATGTCGAACTACAAAGAGTTTCAATCTGTACCTCTCTTTTTACACCAAAGGCAGACACGTGTACAGTATAACCTTGCTCAGAGATAACCTCAGTTAGCAGACAACCTCAAATTAAAACAACATGTACATTCTGATGCATGGTAATTTATTCCCATTTTATGTATGATATTATTCATTGTTTTCTTACATTCTAAATTTAGTTTTCACATGGAGATGTCGGCAGCATTTTTATGCCACATATTCTTGACCTGTGCTATTGTTTCGTGCAAGAATAAGAGAGGTTTATTAAATGTGACATGCCTACTGTAACATGTAACTTTCAATTCTTTAGCTAAGTTCTTGGCAATGGATCTACATGTACATGTATGTCAAGAAGTTTTTGGCCAGATGGCATTTTATCCAGTTAATATATCTTGTGAGTAAAATTTGACCAGTACAGTCTGTTTTGCTATACAAAGAATACATAATAATGAATACACTTCAGTAATTTGACTGTTTAACATGTTGTTGGTTTTGTAGCATTGTCTACATGTAAAATTCACCAAAATATAGAGTACACAAGGGGCCAGTTGAAGGTACACAGTGGCAGTACTTGTGTCTGAAAGTCATGTGATAGAAAACAGTTTCAAATGCAACAACCATCAGTCATTGAACCTCACTCAGTACAATGAGTACCATTGACACAGAGTGGCTGACTTACAAATATATAGGTGTCTCACACACACACACACACACACGTGTGCACTGACACACTTCACACACACACTGACACAGATACTCACACACACACATATACTGACACACAGATACTCACACACACACACACACTGACACACAGATACTCACACACACACACACATACTGACACACACAGACAAACATACATATGCATACACACTCCTACAAAGTGATACATATATACAGTCAGACATTGTTATTGTCAGAGACAAAAATAAATACAGTCAAACTTGTCTATAAAGGCCACTTATAGGCAAGTAGCCTTTATAAAGAGGTTTATTCATTATAAAAGATTATGTTTGAATGGCCTTTATAGGCAGGTGCCCTTTATACAGATGTGGCCTTTATTGGCTTTAATACTACAGTATTTTTATAATGTCTGATTATGTTCTAAATTTTAAATTCTAAATTTGCACAAACATGTGTTTAAACTTGGGGATAACATTATGTTATACTTGTGTACATATATACATGTACTAGATTTGAATCCCCCTCTCTCCAAACAGTTTGATAAATATGTATTATTGGAAAATGCATTGTACATTTATTATTTGTTTGATCTAATATCATCCATTGTGTTTAAATCTGGCTAATACACAAAGGTTAGAAAAATGTTGCTTTATAAAAATAAGAACTAATATGTAGAAGTATGCTTAGAATTCAGATGGTTTTATTACAGATTGATACGGCTTAAGGCATAACAGGATTACCTGTATTTATAGCATAGGATTTATGTCTTAATGTCAGGTAATAAATTATTCAGATTGAACTTCTTTTTTCCCATTAATCTGAAATGTCAAAAAGTCAAGACTTGTGTAAAATAGTAAAATACATGTAATTTCTCACTAAAATTTCCAGTTATCAGGCCTTTTTTTTTTTGGCCACAGTTTGAATAGTTTAGATCAATCAACAGTATAAATAGTTAACTCAAAAAGATATATTGTTCCTTCTCAGAAATAAAGTTTCCAACAAATAAAAAAAAACCAGTCAGATGTAAATAGAAGTAAAGTCAGATGTAAATAGACAAACTCTGGTAATCCTACATACACACGTAGATCACTTTCAAAGGATGAGATCCTTCAAAATCACGTGTCCATATTACGCTCATTTGATATACCTACAACGGATACCGATTTTGAGCTACCATATTTATATTGGATACCTAAACTTCATAAAACCCCATATAAGCAAAGGTACAGAGCAGGATCCAGCAAATGTTCTACCAAACCTTTATCTTTACTCCTTACCAAGATATTGACAGCTGTTAAGGAGAAACTTCAACAATACTGTACAGTTGCTTATTCCAAATGTGGTGTAAATCAGATGTGTATACTAAAAAATTCTAAACAGCTTTTAGAAAATTTGAAGACACAGTTTTTCTCGAATTCACAGTATCAAAACATATGACTTCTCTACTCTTTACACAACTATTCCACATAGAAAATTAAAAGAAAGACTTTTTAGCATCATAGACAGCTGTTTTTTCACTAAAGGTGATAACCGAAAATTTAAATATCTAGTGATTGGCTATCAGGATACTTATTTTGTCAAACACCACTCTGATTCTACACATAAATACACTGAAGTTGATATAAAAAAACATACTGGAATTTCTAATAGACAATATATATGTAATGTTCGGAGACATGGACTTTCAACAAACTGTCGACATTCCTATAGGAACCAATTGTGCCCCTTTAATGGCTGACTTGTTCCTTTATTCATATGAAGCAGACTTCATTCAGAAACTGCTGAATCAAAAGAAGAAAAAGTTAGCGGTGTCCTTTAATTTGACATTTAGATATATCGACGACGTTTTGTCAATTAATAATAACAATTTTCATACATATGTCAATGCGATATATCCCAGCGAACTAAAATTAAAGATACAACAGAAAGCAGACATATTACTTAATATAAACACAGACGGGAAATTAGCAACTAAGCTATATGACAAACGCGACGATTTCGACTTTCCCATTGTAAATTTTTCACATTTAAGTAGTAATATCCCTCAGTCACCCGCATATGGAGTTTATATTTCACAAATGATCCAATATGCCAAGGCATGTACAACATATGAAGATTTCATATACAAAGGTAAACTACTCACTGACAAATTATTGACACAGGGATATCGAAAACCGCGTTTAATGTCAACGTTCTGCAAATTTTATGGTCAGTATAATAGTCTTGTTTGCGATTACTCTGTTTCACTTAGTGAAATGTTGAGTTGCCTTTTCGTTGGCGGTTGTTGTACTGTCTGTACCAATTGTGACGAGGATTCACTCCTCACGTATTTCATTGAACTTGACTGTGGACTCACGGCAGATGTGACCGGTCGACAGGGGATGCTTACTCCTCCATGGCACCTGATCCCACATCTTGGTTTCCAGAGGTCTGTGTTTGTCCATTTTTACCGGATTTGTATCTATGTCATGGACATTCTATTGATTTATACTTTAGTATCTGAGATTATTTATATTCTAAACATATGAAATTTCACAAAAATTGATTAAAGCATTTTGAATTTGTAACAGTTATATTATATTACTTGTACTGGAAAAAAGTTCATTTATCATACACATGTACATGTAGAAAGCTATGGGAAAATGACATACATTGGGATACTTTAAATTTAGGCATTTAAAGTGTAGATATTAAAGAATCTTGCCCCTTGGGATGAGATTTTTCTGTCTTGCCCCAGATGTCTCATAAGTCAAGTTTTTGGAATGGTGTCTGAGTACATTTTGCTGAGTAAGGGTGCAGATCTGGATCTGTGGGTTATATAACAAAAATACAGTGACACTGTAACTAATTTGATGTCAGTCGTAAATTGTATATGATACATTTGAACAGGAAGCCACTAGGCATTTATAACAGCTGATACATTTATGTATAATCATTCATTCTTAGTACTGAGCCAAATTGATTACTTGCTAATGTTCAAATGTGACAGTCATCAGTCAATGAATATTGATAGGTCAAAAGCTATATATACTGGCTTGGGAGTTTGTTTTATGCTATATATATACATGTATATATATATATATATATATATATATATATATATATATATATATATATATATATATATATATATATATATATATATATATATATATATATACATGTATATATATATAGCAGAGAAAAGAAACTGTGTAGTTTAGTAATTTCATTTATAGATTCATATACAAAATATTATGTTGCATTATGTATATCATTATTTAATAAAATAATACATTGTCTTTCAATTCAAACATCAAATCATGGATTATGTCCATTATGGTTGATACAGCTAATGAAAGTAAGGGGGTGCAAAAAAAGTTTCACAAGTTTAAAAGCGTGTATGACTGACTGCCATTGCACCGATGCATTCTTCACACTTGTGACACATTGAAACAAATCAGGTTATGCAGAAATACCTGGGGAATTTTGCGCCATATGCACAATAAAGAATGATGCAAAGTGTCCAGTGTAGCAGGGGTTTGGCTCTTGATGTAGACGTCGTTCAATTTCATCTCAAACATGTTTTATAGGTGAAAAATTTGGTGACATTGCAGGCCAGAGTAGCACATTCACGTTTTGCTGCTGTAGATAGGTCACTTACATCGTGTGTGGTGTGCAGTCATTCGTTGTCCTGCTGCAGAATGATGTTACGCTGGTTGTTGTGAATGAATGGAATGACGTGCTGACGTACAATCTCGTCATGCAGATTAAATTGCCCTCCACTATTACCAAAGGGGTCCATCCATATGTTGTAATTCCAATCCAGACCATAACGCTCCCTCCACTGAATTGGCAGCACTGAATAACCTAGACGTAAACTGTAAACAGGCGTAAACAGAACTTCTGCGGAATCTCTAATATTGAAACAATGATGCCTCCTACACCAAGCTAACCTCGCAACACAGTGAACAGGACAGATAGCAGAACGTCGAGGATGGATGTTGGCCTCTCGCAATCTGTTCCTTACTGTATGATGACTTATCCATCGATAGCCAAGGATGCTTGTAGTGGTCAAAGAAGCCTATTGGAATTGATTATGCAAATGTGATATCTGTATATACGTATCTTGCCGACATGACATCACACGCAAGCGTCCTATTTGTGAGCAGTCCTGAACAGTGCCATAAAGCATTTACAGTGTTAATATGAACTACAAACTGCCTTGCCACATAGCTTTGAGACATCCCAGCATCCAAATAGCACACAAACAATCATTTGCAATCATGCGAGGCATCTCTCATTCAAAATTTTATTCCAAAAACCAATGTTTTTTTGTTTCAATACATTGAATACTGTCAATGAATGCAAGAAATATGCTGTGGCCATCAAGGTGAATCGAACATGATATTTAACAAATTGAGTACACAAACACATGGTTAGTATAATAACCTATGCCTTGAAAGAATACTTTTTATGTTTTTTTTAACTTTTAAGTAAACAAAGTTTCTTTTTTCCGCTAGTATAATACTATATATAGGGGCTCAGAGGTAGAGTGGTTGGAGCATCCAGCTCTGAACCATGAACTTTCTCATTTCTGGTCAGCACAGATTCCAATCTCACTGGAACCTAAGCTGATCTTTGTGAGAAAGTTGCCAGTTTACTTTGCAAAAGGCCGTTGGTCTCTTCTTGGGTACATTGTAATTGGGTTTTCACCTCCACCATCGTCATTAAAAACCATGGCTGCCACCACATAACAGAAAAATTATTGAGTGTGACATAAAACAACATTCAAATTCAAATATATATATATATATATATATATATATATATATATATATATATATATATATATATATATACATACATACTGAGATATATATATATATATATGTACATGTATATATACAAATAGTTTTCCACAAGAATGCACAAGACATTCAACAAGAAGTTACTACAGATTTGCAAGTAGTACATTTTTTATTTTCAATAAATCAAGGGTAACTACATGAATTAAGTCAGTGCTACAAAATAATGAGAATAACAGAATACAAGTTATTTTTTATACTTGAATGATCGATCCAAATGAAATTTGAATAACGTCATAAACGAGTTGATTGAATTATAGATCTGCGACAAACATATCCTGTCTCTGAATTCGATTTTTAGTACATTAACGAAACTGTTATAAATCATCAGAATTGATAGATATCATATCACTTGCATGTAAAATGCATTCGATACACAAACATGACCTTTTCATATCCTAATTTGATACAAGTATTGATGGCATGGACTACAAGATTACTAAATTCTGTGATGTTAACTCATATCAAGGTGAATTCATCTGCTTTTTTTGTGTAAAGTATGTAATTTCAAACTTTAACACATACATGTACATTAGTGATTGACCAATGCATGACTGATCCCTTAGATTGATATTGTACTACTATATTTGACCCAATAAGCATCCAGGGCACTACAAAAAAAAACCAATTATTTGTCAAGTAGACATAAAACAGATGATTTTTATATAAGGGTTTAAGGCATGATGGTAGAGTTTGCAGTTATTATTGAGGGCATCTATTGACATCCGTCTGTTGCTGGGGGTGGGTAGGGGTTAGAGATAAATTGTTACTTATGTTTTCTGGTCCACATCTCATCAAATGGGTAGAAAAGATTATGTAAAATAGGTGAGTAAATGTGAAATATAAGGGGAGAGGCGCTTAATGGTCAAATGCAGTATTCATGATGTCCTGCAACACAGTGTGAAGGGTCAAGGCATGACAAGGTTTGACAGCACATGATGCTCTCGTCTGAAACAACTGACAGTGTGTAGAATTTTGTTTTTTAAATTAAGTTTCCTAAATACATGTTGTAATGTACAAGATGTTCGCTTACTGTATTTCTTAGGTGTACAAACTCAACACCTCTTGTCTTTCAAAATGTCAAGGTGCTAATGGGTTTTGCACTCAAAATTTTATTGCCGATCTTGGAGATAAAGGAGATCTAATATGAACACTTGAAATGCTTTGGTTTGTGCTTTTTAGAGAAACCTTTTTGTATTTACTATTCATGCCTGATTTCTCACTGTTTCATTTTACTATATGTGTTACTATAGTGACTGACAAAATTACTGTTTGACTTAGCAAATGGATCAAAATGCATGCATGATAGTTTGAACTATGTTTGCAGAATGGATGAGATTATAGTTTTGTATTTTGTTTTTTATAAACCTAGGCAAGGATGTGTATAAGACTGAGTAATTTTCAACACACTACATTTGTATCCAAAAGTCACATTTGTATATGGACCTTTTGTAGTATATTATAGTGAAAATACATAAACATGTAACCTGGCAGGGTGGAGTCTTGTGAACTGTTTCTTGACCTCGATGAGTTTAAAGTTTAGGTAATACATTACGATTACACTTGGAAGAATAATCATTCCTACTTGTCATCATATCCACCGGTATCGGTAATAAAACACATTTCCTGATAAGTGTGTAACCGAAAAATGAGAAGAATGGATTATATGATAATCAAAAAGTTACATGTATATGAATAGGACAATAGGCATTAATATTGCAGATACAAACTAGCATTATTAACTCATTCATCCCTAAAGACACATTTGAACTGGTCTAAGTCATTGATTTACAGGAGAGTCCATTGTTTTTCAGGGGTTGATGATTTAATTTTGCCTTTTAAAATGTTCCCATAAAAATTATGCAAAAACTTAAAAATAAATATTTAATAAAAAGTAAATGTTTGATGTACCTTGAAAGTGTTAACCTACATATGTACATGTACCTATTGACCCAATCTTACAGACCTAGCATAGGACTTCTCAAACAAATTATTTTAAAATGGATGACTGGTTAAAAACTGACTAAATTGTAAATTGTACTGTTTTACAGAGGAACCAGTCTTGAGAGAGCATCTGTCTTCTGAGACCACATTCAGAAAATCACTTAGATAAATAATCCTTTAAATAACCACTCTTTGACAGACCACCTATCTTGAGAGACCACATTTCAGTGACAAATAAGGTGGTGTCTCAAGATATGTTCCACTGTACATATATATCCACAGTAAATACATACATGTATATATCCACAGATATGTTCCACTGTACATATATATCCACAGTAAATACATACATGTATATATCCACAGTAAAAGCAAAGGAAGTCAGTATGCTTTGTGAGAACAAATTCTTCCGTCTATCATGGCAATGTGGTCTCTGTATGGTGGTCTTGTCAAAGAGTTTTTTCTTGTATTTATAACAGTAATTTTACCAAGTGATTTCCTACATGTGGATATTGGCCTACTTATTTAAAACTGTATCACTATTTTACCCAAGTCTTTATTATTATACTCAACTGAAGGCAATCCTGAAATCTGATTGAGTGAGCAGCAGGCCAAGATAAAACTATTCTTAGGTATTCTCAGTTTTGAGCAGGTTTGTCCCTATCTTTCAAGACAGGTGGTCCTTCATGGCAGTGACTTTATAATACAGGTTCTACTGTACTGTACCAGATATTTAAGGTTTATGCATTAGTACAGGTATAGAAGTCGGGTGAACCACCCGCAGGATTAATCTCAGAACACAGACTGAAGAATCAAATGCAATTACTACAAATGTATGAGTTCTGACAACAAGATTAAGCCATTGTCAAACAATTAATTTTCATATTTGGACGTGTATTAATGAGTCTATCGCAAAATTTTGTTGTTTCGGCAATTTTCTACCGTTTGCCAAAATAAATAACAGGTGTAAATGGCCAGGTGGACAAGCTGTGATTAGTTTACCTGTCTGACTGTAGTATCGTCAATGTATGTTTCCAGGCCCTATCTTTTTTTTTCGTCATTTGTCATGTCGTTTGGCGTCTAGCACTAAATAGAAAGACACAAATTTAGCTGCACCAAATCTCAGTGTTGAACATTTAATAAGATATGGCTAATACACAGGTTCTTCTCAGCAGATCTCGAAGACCGTCAGCTAAAATAGAGGAAATAGACTTATCGGTCAGTATATGTCAATATTCTTCTTGCAGTTTGTTCATATTTTTTTTTTCAGAACTTTAGTTTCATGGTCCATCCTGTAGTTTTGTATTGTTTGATTTTCCACTGGTCGTCAGGTTTTTAACAGTGTTTCAACATAATCTTTGATTCTTATTCTAATGATATAAATGGCCATAATCAAGGTTTATATATATGCACCAGGTAGATTTAAACCTGTCATCTTTTAATTTATCTGTTATATTATTAATCTTTTCTTTTCACCTGTGACAGAGGTCGTCATTAATAAGTAGAACCCGCCTATAATATATGTAGTATAATTTTAGCAAAGATTAAAATTGTTCAGGTAATTTTGCAGACTGCTTGAAAACTGAAGTCAGGAAATACATGTACATTAAAATAACCTTGAAAACAGAGGACGAAGGAATTTACATGCAGCATAAATCTTATCTTGAATTTGCTGATAGGCTTCTGATTTTTTTCTAGGACCACAGAAACTTCATTAGATATTCATAATCTTGATTTACAATGGACAGAGAAGGGTCAAAAGATACAATGTAAATGCCCAGAGCTGCATCTTATTATTTCACTTGTCATATTTCACACTTATCTACCAACAAAACCCAGAGGGCAAGGCTAATACAACTGAGATGTGGGTCTAGCCTACAGATAAAAAAATGGTTTAGTAATGTTATTTTGTAAAATTGTTTTTATATTCCAGTCAATTACCTCTAGATCATCTTGTTTTACATTGACAAATTTTCATGCCCCAAACTAGAATGATTTTAAGTGTGTAAAGTGTTTTTATTCTTATCATTGCATCAAATGCTTTTGTTGAAATGTCAAAATTTTGTTGTAAATATTTAGATGAAATTCCGTACTCTAATGTAACTAGTATGGTTTCATAACACAATGGCCCTAGAAAAGATATAACCTTTTGTTTGTTTTAATGGGGAAGTTTTATATATACAGCAGTAAAACATAAATGAGTTCGCAAAAATGAATTTCACTATATATTCTTAGTAATTCTGCATCTGTTTGATTTTGTCCTCTGAATTTGGTAGACATCCAAACATGTTTAACCCTGGAAATCTGGGCCTAATTTTCAGAATATTTTCATTATTTAACATCTATATATTACTTATGTATCAATGGTTTTATTTACATGTCTTTAAATTACGTCAAAAATCCATGAATCATATTTGTAATAAACATCGAAATGACCTCACTAGAATTTTACACAAGAAGAGTAATGTATTTCCTCCAAAATAATTAATATATTGCAATGGAATTTCTAGTATACGAGTACCAAAACCTCAACTTTGAATGAATTAAGTTTAGTTGATATTGGATAAATGACAAATTCTAGAGGAGTTATTGAAAAAATGCAAATTTACTAAGAATATATATAGTGAAAATAAATTTTGGGAGCTCATTTATGTCGTACTACTTTACATGATGTCACACCTTAATCCTTCGTGACACTAATAGATGCATTCAAGATAGTCACATCTGCGGAAACTTAATTTACATGTATCTTTAAGCAAAAGATCAATGTAACGTTTTTCCTTTGTATATTTTTGTAATTTTTTTATGTTATTTAAAAAGTATGAATCAGTTTGTTGCAAATAACAATTTCTTATGAAAGTGAATTAGACATTCATGTTTGTTGTTACTCTTAGATGGATTTTGTCTGACATTTAGGTTGATTGTTTAGCCTTGCATGACACCATTTTCTGTTTCAGAACTCTACATGAATTTTGAATTCCGGTTCAACTGATGAAATCTTATTGAAAGAAACAATCATCTTGAACATTAGTTTTGGACCCCTTTTTTCAAATTATAATTTTGTTACTATATTTATATTTCCAATTTGTGGATGTTTCAAATTACCATAACCACTTGTGGTGGTCTAGAAGTAAAGTGTTTGACTCATAGGTGGATGGTCTTGGGTTCAATTCCTGGCCGTGGGTCATGGGTCATACCAAAAACTACATTATATAGTGAATCTTACTTCAGCAAGTACTCTACATACAGGGAAAGTGCTGGGCTTTGCCATTGTTGCAAAATGCAATTCTTTTATTTCAATGGGGGGAAAAAATAGCTGTTAGTGATGTTTCTGCTATCATCATTGTTTGGAAGCATTAGGCTGCATGCAATGTATATCTATAAATGTAGGTTACATAAGTCAATTATATCATCCAAATTAGCAATAGGTACACTGACAATCCTGATTATTAATTAATGTCATTAGAACATACAGAGGCGTAATTATCAGATATGAACTTGAGGGGTAATAACACATTGTTCCACACTTAAATGTATAATCATTGTTCATATGTTTTGGCCTATATGCAGACATCATTACATGTAATAGCATTTTAATTTCACGAAGATTTTATATCAATCCTTACTGATTATTTAAAATTTTAACTGAAAAATGTAGAACTGAGATCATCGTGTGTTCTATGAGGTCCACACTCTACAACATAAACTATACAGTGTCATGAATGCATCTTAAAAATTGTGATAATTACAGAACAAAAAAGGTGTTGTATTTGAATTATCGGTACATGAATTTTTAAACACAGACAATGTGTGATGTGTATAGCACATGTTTGTAATGTTTTCATGTATATAATAATAGTGTCTCTGTGTGTGTGCATGTGTGTGTGTGCATGCATGTGTGCTTGTGTTATTCATTCTGTCATAGGATTAGACAGGATAAAGAACACACAATCACCAATTTAAAATCCATGCCCTCAGTCTTGGATTATAGTATGTTGATAGATATACCAAAAGTGGAGTTGTCCAGCAACCACATTTCTGTCATACCTGTCATACGCCTGTCATGGAGGATACAGTACATATTGCACCAGATTTAAGATGTCCTTTGATCATGTGATCCAGGTATCACTAGATGTTAAGAGAGCAATTTCAGTGGACTCAAAAATGGGATATTTCTGTACAGAAAGTGACAGTTTGATTTGGATGAAGATTTGAACCGTGACCTCTATGTTAAACTGGTCAAAGTAGGACATATACTGTCTACTTTAACTTGGGAAAAGCATATAGATCTACAATGTCTTGAGAGAGACCACTGTCATACAAGGTCACCTGTCTTGATAATTGCAAAAGATTGGTGGTCTCTTCTTGGGTAAAATGTACATTGTAACCAGGTTCTCCCTTCCGCCATTAAAAGCTGGCCTTCACCATATTATAACTGAAAAATTGTCGAGTGTGGCGTTAAACACCATTCAAAATTTTTTTAAAAATCCCTTACTTACATTGATATACAAAAACAAAGACAGAGATATACACAGGTATAAAGATTCCTAAATTCCCATATATTTTGTGAAAGTTACTGAGAACCACAAGTTTGTCACTTTTTCACTTGCAATTGATTAACTCAACTTTACGATTTGTATATGACTACCACACTGGACCTGACCTTATTTTTACAAAATACATAGGAATATTAGGAATTGTTATGACTTTGTATAGCTTTATTTTGTTATTGTACATCTAGTACAAGTAGAGTAAAACATACTTTAGTGACCACATGTGTATAAAGATCACCTGGTCACAAAGACCGTTTTTGCTGTCGCCAATAGTACCATTTGTGTACAAATCAAGCTCTATATAAAGACCACCTCTTACTGAGACTATTTTCTTGTGTCCCTAAGGAGGTCTTTACATACATGTGTCACTGTATCATTTTAGTGATAAACAGCAAGATGTTCACGATACATGATCATCTAGATGATGAGATATTGAGTTTGTTTATGATGATACTATTTAATACATCTACATGTTGGCAGTCATTACTTTGGGTTTGATTGGACAATAAAATCAATTTATCACTTTGCTGATGGCTTAACATTAAAATTAATAAATCACTCATGTAAAATGTCTGGTCACTGTCATATACCGGTACTTGTAGATCTTAATTAAGCAAGAGATCTAATCTATAAGCAATAAAATTGTGTCTACATGTACATTGTACATCTGTCAAGCTTAATAGAGCCAGCCCGACTCAGTCGGTAGTATGCTCAACTCATGATCGTAAGGTTGTGAGTTCGAATACAGTCAAATCCATTTGTTTACAAATCAACCTCTATATATAAAAACCACCTCCCTATAAAGACCCATTTTCTGATGTCCCTAAGGAGGTCATTATATAAAAGTTTCACTGATTTTGTGAGAAAGTTTGCCAGTTTACTTGTAGAAGGCCAGTAGTCTTTTCCCAGATATTATGTAAGCAGGTGCTCTCCTCCACCATTAAAAGCTGGCTGCCACTAATATTGTAATTGTGAAGTGTGGCATAAAACAAAATTCAAATCAAATCAAGTTTTATCAACATGACAGATTGAAATGTAAGCTGTAAAACAATTTGCTTCTTGGTGTTATTTCATAATATGATTCATCAAATTTATGTCCAGAATCATAAGGAACTACAGGATTGGATGCAACTAATCAAATATCTGTTACTATGACAACAGATTATATTACATATCAATCAAGACTCAAGAGGCAAAATGTTTTACCATTGCCAATAAATGCTAATGTACTTATAATTCTAATTTTAGAAACAGATCAGACAACTGCATCTTTATTTATTTTTAGAAAGCAATTAACATAATAAATATCTTAAATAAAGTTCAACATGATAATTCTCAGATAAGAACAGGAATATGAAGTTTTTATAATGTTTCTATTTTTGTATAACTTGTATCATATGTTAACACTCATTTTAACTTTATAGCTGCTCATTTATAATATGACACAGTGCTACACTTAGGCCATTCCACATTTTTTTGTGTTTACTGTCCACTCTAAAATCAAAAGCCTACCTTTCTATTAGGAAGAAAAACACAAATACAATAAATTTTTAGGAGAACAAATGTGATTAAATGCACATTTCAGTATTTTTCCTGATGTGTAAACGAAACAAGGCAACAAAATTCAACTTATATAAAACATAGCTTTGGCACATACTTACAAATAAGCTATGAAATAGTAGTTTTAACATTGATAGAATTACATGTTCATGTTTCAGTGTTCATTTTAGGACTATCTTTCATATTTTCCCCCTAGATGTATGTTTATTTTTTTGCTTCTGTTTTATGAATTTGGTCCACGGATGCTAAACAGAAAAGACTTGGAATGGCCTTATATATATATACATGCATTCTATAAGCAACATGAGGAGTCATTTATAAGACAGTACTTTCCTTAGTATACAAAGATAAATATGGAATTAAATACGGAATCCACGTGGCGTGTATGGTACATGCATTGTATGAGTGACTTTGGACACATATGATTTATTGTCTTTATCAGTCATCCTCTAGACACTAGGAATATAGGGAAGGATTAACTTAATGGCCATTAGTCTTCATCTTATGTGTACTTTTGTAGATCCTAAATTTCATACCTGTCACTTTGTTTGTCCTATAGATTCTGAACTATTTATCATACCTGTCATTACATTTGCCAGATTCCAGGTATATTTCATTTTAATACCTGTGACGTGTCATTACGTTTCCTATTAGTTTCTTAGACTTAGTTTCCATTAATACTTTTCTCAGACATTTCCCTTACATGTACATGTACTTAATAGTTCCCTTCAAGTGACATTAAGACTATTTACTTTTAATTTGACAATGGTATATACAATTACAAATATAAAATATATAAAGAAAATTTGTGTTTGTAAATTTCTTATTATTTCCATATATCATAATGGAACATGAGACAAGGCAAAAATAAACAGATTTTGGTCATGTTGTATGCTGTAAAACCTCTACAGTAAAACTTGCTTTAGCGAGCACCTGTGTATATAGACCACCTGTTGTCCCCAATTGTACCATTTGTGTACAAATCAACCTCTATATAAAGACCACCTCCCTATAAAGACTGGTTTTGTTGTATCTGTAAGAGGGTCTTTATATAGAAGTTTCACTGTATTTATAAAGCAATTTAATTTCTCTTGGTCATGAAATACTTTTCCTTTACATTTCACAAATTACAATTCTGCATGTTTATACATAAATTACATATCCATAAAAAGTATCATTCATATGCACATGTGATACATGTAGTACATCCTTTTGAGTGTTTACAGTACTACGTGAGTGTTGGTTTAGAAAGTACTTGTAGCATATTCTAGATTCAAATCTGGACTTTGTCAACTTTACCACTTTTGAAATAATTTATTCACTAAATCTGACATGAAATTCTTGAGAGTTTTTATCAGGTACACGGAGGTGTTTTTGACTGTTAGATATATTCAGAATATATTGTTTTAAATAATATCTGCAGCTTTTACTGTGAAATATCACAGTGTAATTATCTTTATCTCAACCTCCAAATTAAAGTAAAAAAATGTTTATGTATCACAACCGTCTTTATTTGATAATTTGATAAATGTTGGTACGAGCCCTGCAAGAACCTACATTAATTACAATGAAGTTTGCTAGTCTTTTCTAGGGTACTACATCTACATACATGTAGTATCCAGGGTCCTCTACCTTTACAATATGGCTACCACTATATAACTGTAAAGATTATAGAGTGTGGAGCATTAAACACTGTTGAAACAAAGTAATCATCTGTGGTGAAGTAGACTGTAGGGGTTCAAATGTAATAAATACCATCTTTGTAATACAGTCACATAACTTTCAGAGAGCTATATTTGAGGATTAATTACTTGACTATTTCCGTACTTCAAAGGCTTGTGTTTTAGAATAATGGGTATCTGATAAATGTTTGTCTTAAGGTATCGGTGGTATAAGAACTTGACATAACTGGTTGTTAGTTAATGTAAAATCTTTTATATCTGTCAAGTTAACGATTCATTATAGATATGTTTTGGAAAGAATTCACACCTCTTGATTCCTATGATATTTGTATGCTGTATTTAAGCCATATTGGTATCATAAATGTCTCTTTGTATCTTGCTGTGTGTGTTATTTTAATGGACATTTGATTTTCATTTCTTGGACAGGTTTATCAGTTTCCCCTGGTTGTTCAGGACATGATATGTTACAGTGAAGGTTAAGATTTAATGATACATCAGAGTCATGATGTAGTTATGCACTTTGTTACGTACATTTTGTATGTACCTTGATGAAAATCATCCAAATTATAACTCAGTTATGTGCCCTTGAGATTAAAGAAAGGGAAAATTGTTTTTGGTCAGTCTCTTTAAATATCTTGATTTCTGTCAATAACCTTCCTCTTATTTTAAGCTCCAACACTAAGTGTCCAAAGCCATGTTGTGACCAGTCTGTTCTCCCACTGTCTGTCTGTACAAATTCTGTATGCTTTGTAATAGTAACCAAATATTGCTTCATATCATTGAGAACATTTTGCAATATTTGCCAGATTTATGGGACTTTAAAACCTTTGTAAATGACCTAAGTCTTTTGGACACATTGTCTCTCATCTTGTTCAGTTTATTTCTAACTTCAAGGTCTACTGACAAGGATTAGGAATAATTGTCAAGTCAAATTTGTCATGTTCATAGAAAAGCAGCAGGGTGAGAACAAAAGTTGAAAAAGTCACTCATCCTCTGAGACTAGTGCTTTTGAAAACTACTCATCCCTAGAAATTTTCAGCTTGTTACTATTTTTTATTTTTACTAAAATTAACTATTCTGTAATATCTCTGATACGCAACTTTTAAAATTAAAATGGCAGTAAAAGATTTTGAATTCACCATGTTAATGCAATGTTTTAGAGGTTACAAAGTAAGATTTTATAGATCTAAAAGAAAAAACTACTTGTCACTATGGACAAGTACCCACCCTAACTGTGCGTCCACATACAATTTTCACTCGTCCAGGACAAGTGGACAAGTGCATTTTTCTCATTCCGAGCAGTAGTCTGCTAAGCTGTTTTGGAGGATAAGAGAGGGAATGAAATCTCTCTTTATTGCTTTTGATTTTATCTGAATCAACAAAGTCTTTGCAATTACTTTGAGGGGCCTCCGTGGCCGAGTGGTTAGAGCATTGCGCTTTAAATCTCAAGGCCTCTCAGCTCTGGTTCGAATCCCGCTAGGGTCGTTTCGAATTATGTGGGAAAGTTTGCCAGTTTACTTGTGGAAGGTTGGTGGTCTTTACTCAGGTAACCGGGGTTTCTCCCACACCAATAATAACTGGACGCCATCATATGACTGAAAGATTGTTGAGTATGGTGTAAAACAAAAAATCAAATCAAATCATTGCAATTACTTTGAACTTGAAGTAATGTATTTACTGACTACCTTATCGTGCATGTGCGATTTTAACACTCATACGTAATTTAAGCGATTATTTAATCAATGGGGTTGAATGCTTTTATTTAGATAAAACTGATTGAAATCTTAGTCCTTTTTATGTTTGATAGTTATGTAATGCATTTTGCTCATAATACACATGATTTTATCAGAAGATAAGATCTCTTGTTTCTCATGGTTTTATGTATTTCATTTGGTCTGCTCTTTTGACCCCTTCAGCTGGAGAAATGGAAGGTGAGTTAATGCATGACAGTTCTAATGTTCTTTTACCAAAGTTTTACAAATGGCTGTTCATTAACTTTATTTTATGTTTTCTGTGCCATTTGGATGTCAGCATGCATTTTTTGAAGGTCAAAACCTGCCATAGTACTGCAGTACATTTGATCTGCTTTGATAAATTTTCATTTCATCTTTGTTGTGTTCAGAGTGATTTAATCAGTTACAAGTTTCAATCTGTTTTCTTTACATTTCATTATGGTTTCTGACAGGATAATTTGACCAGAGGAAGAAAGGTGACTCCAGCTTTTGATTGCAGAAATAATGAAAAAGTTAGACCGACATTGGGGTAGTATATTGATAGATGCAACTTGGGACGTTTGATGACAAAGAACATTTAAACACACTTCATCCCATAGGAATGAAATCCTCCCTTCCCAACATGTTCATGTAACTGTAAATTTTATATTCATGCAAATACATGTATGTACCCTTCATATTCAAGTAGTTAACCCTTTGAAACAGACCATAATAGACCAGTCTTAGACAAAAGAAAAGAGCATACCATTTAAATACTTAGGGATGAAAGAGTTCAGAAGAAAAATATCTAGAATTATTCCTATATACATTTACAAAGGTAAAAGATTTATCTTATATACAAGATATAATTATCTCATATTGTACTCTCAATTCAGGTACAAATACAACTATGATATCATGGTAGTTCACCTACAAATATACTCTTAATACCAATGTAATACACCTACAAGTATACCTTTAATACCAATGTAATCCACCTAAAATTTACTTTTAATACCAATGTAATACACCTACAAATATACCTTTAATACCAATGTAATCCACCTACAAGTATACCTTTAATACCAATGTAATACACCTACAAGTATACCTTTAATACCGATGTAATACACCTACAAATATACTTTAAATACCAATGTAATACACCTACAAGTATACCTTAATACCAATGTAATACACCTACAAGTATACCTTTAATACCGATGTAATACACCTACAAATATATCTTTAATACCAATGTAATACATCTACAAATATACATGTATCTTTAACACTAATGTAATACACCTACAAATATACTTTAAATACCAATGTAATACACCTACAAGTATACCTTTAATACCAATGTAATACACCTACAAGTATACCTTTAATACCGATGTAATACACCTACAAATATATCTTTAATACCAATGTAATACATCTACAAATATACATGTATCTTTAACACTAATGTAATACACCTACAAATATATCTTTAATACCAGTGTAATACACCTACATGTACAAATATACCAGTAATACAAAAGTAATACATCTACAAATATACCTATACTACCACAGTAATACATCTACAAATATACCTTCAATACTAAGATAATACACCAACAAATTTACCTTTAATACCAAGGTATACACCTACAAATATACCTTAAATACTAAGGTAATACACCAACAAATTTACCTTTAATACCATTGTAATACACCTACAAATATAGATTTAATACCAATGTAATACACCTATTCATATACCTTTAATACCAAGGTGATACACCTACAAATATACCAGTAATACAAAGGTAATACATCTACAAATATACCTGTACTACCATAGTAATACATCTACAAATATACCTTTAATACAAAGGTAATACTCCTACAAATATACCTTTAATACCAAGGTATACACCTACAAATATACCTTAAATACTAAGGTAATACACCAACAAATTTACCTTTAATACCAATGTAATACACCTACAAATATAGATTTAATACCAACATAATACACCTATTAATATACCTTTAATACCAAAGTGATACACCTACAAATATAACCAACCTTTACTACCAAGGTACATGAAATACACCTTCAAATATAGCCTACCTTTACTACCAAGGCAATACACATACAAATATAGCCTACCTTTACTACCAAGGTAATATACTTACATTATTATTGATCTGTACAGTGGAACCTATCTTGAGAGGCTACTCTTATGAATGACAACCTGTCACCACATTCTGAAAACCACATGGTTAAATAATCCTTTAAATAAAACCTCTTTTGAGAAACTACCTGTCTTGAGAGACCACATTTTAGTGGCAGATGGTTTGGTCTCTCAAGATAGGTTTCACTGTACTGCACATTAAGTTAAAGTTTTAAGTCTAATCTTAAAGTATACCATACCAATACTTCACTGCACAACCTAACAAACAGTACTTGCTTGCTTTTTCTATCTACAATATGTACATTGTATATTCATCAAGAACAACAACAATAAGTGTAACTAATGCTTCAATATACTCAGGGCTTCAAAGTATAAGACTAAAGGAATTTGTGCATCTGGTTTGTAATTTTTGTTTGTTTATTTTAGGGAATCAAATTCATCTTACCGACGGGAAGAAACAAACAACTGGCCAGATCACTGTCCCAGTCATCTACTGACAGTATAAGCTCAAGTAAGTTTTTTTGGTGTTTTCCAGGAAATTAAATTCATCCAAGGTACAGGCAGAACCCGACTCAACACTCGGTCCATATCCCAATCCTCCACAGACAGTCACAGTTCAAGTAAGTCACTCTCATTCTGCGCACATCTGTTCTTCTACTTTTAAGGTCAGCTGAGTCACTCACCTGTCGCTCAGGTGACTTATAGGCCTAGTGAGTCATTTCTGTCTGTCAGCATAGGCTACAGGTGTGCATCATGCATCTTTAACAGCCCTGGGTCCAATTATCTTTTGATTTGGTGTGTAGTACATGTACTTTTAATGAATATGAAACAAAAATCTTGGATTTCATGATATGTGTTCTATGGCAATTTTCTAATAAATCGGAAAGGAGGGCTGATTAATCAAGATCAATCATTTCAATTCTTTAGCCAAGAAATTGGTAATTAATTTGCTAACAGCTATGTAGTATTGGGTAAACAGACAAGGGCTCAGATATGTGATTATAAGAGTTCATTAGTGCATCACTTTGGCCAGGTCTTTACTCTTTCTTTGTTATTCAATTTATGCTTTACTTTGCTTCACAGCTGAGATGAGAAAGTTCAGTACTATTTAACCCAGCCTGGATTAATCACCAGTAATGAAGCAAACAAAAATGTAAAACCTGGCTCTATGTAGGTTTTCATGCTGATATAGTAATTGAAATACAAAGTGGATAAATACATAAAATGTACATTGAAAATACTCTGTTGAGCCTTCCATTAGTTGAGTAAATAATTAGATCCCAGCAAGTGTATATCTCATCATTTTTATGATAATTGAGAACTTTCTCAGATTTTCTATCAAGAAATGTAAAGGGGAACCTGATAGAAATATAAAACATCTCAGATACCAAAGTATAAATCTTTAGGATGTCTAGGATATAGATACAAATCTGGCAAAAATGGACAAACACAGAACCCTCATTTTACATTGTTTTATGGGATATACCATAATGATTGAGGTTTTACCTGAAATTGACACGAACAAAGCATGCCCTGATATTTCCTTTCCATAAACCTAACTAAGCAAAAATTGGTGGCCACATGGATAACCAAATATTGGTGGCTATCTGAATAATCAAAGCTTTGAGGCTTCCTAAATAACTTGTTTTGTGACTGCATTGATTCTAAACTTTACTGGCTAGCTGAGTAACTACAGCTTAGTGGCTTCCAGAATAACTTAAGTTTGGTGGCTGCCAAATTAATAAAGTTTGGAGGATACCTGAATAAATAGCTTCTGCTTGGTGGCTGCCAGATTAATAAAGTTTGATGGATATTTGAATAACTACAGCTTAGTGGTTTCCAGAATAACTTACGTTTTTGACTGCATTCATACTAAAGTTTAGTGGCTATCTGAATAACTACATCCTAGTGACTTTCTGAATAACTTCAACTTGGTGACTAGCAAATTAATTTGTTTGTTTGTTTGTTTATTGTTGTTTAACATTCCACTCAAGAACATTTCACTCATATGGAGACGTCACCAAATGCCGGTGAAGGGCTTCAAAATTTGGCCTATGCTCGGCACTTACGGCCATTGAGCAGTGAGGGTTCTTTAACGTGCCGACACCTACTGTGACACGGGACCTCCAGTTTTTACTTTCTCATCCGAAAAACAGGAAACCAACCTGTCGCAGGCGGGACTCAAACTCACGACCTCATGATCCAGAGTCAAGCACGCTACAGACTGGGCCAGGCCGGCTCACTAGCAAATTAATAAAGTTTGGTGGATATCTGAATAACTATAGCTTAGTCACCATTGAATACATGTAACTACATAATAAGTGAGCTAGATGGCTACCTGAATAACTAACACTAACTACTTAAATTTCTTAAGATTGGTTGATACCAGAATAACTAAGTATTGTTGTTGCCTGCTTGGTCGCTACTTAAATATCTAAAAATTGGTGTATACCATATCACTAAGAATTATTGTTACCCAAATAACTAGAGCTTGGTGGCTACCTGAATAGCCAGGTATAGGTGGTTACCCAAATAATGAATGTGTAGTGGCTACCTATATACATGAAATAACTAATGTTTTGTATCTAAATCAATTTCAAAGTTTTGTGGCAAGCTAAAAATCAAGAGCTTGGTGGCTTCCAAATAAGTAAGGTTTATTGGATATCTGAATATCTACATCTCATCAGCTTCCCAAATAACTGCAACTTAGTGGCTACCAATTAAGTAAAGTTCCATGGCTATCTAGATATCTAAATCTTAGTGGCTTGGTGGTTACGTGAGTAACTAAAGCTTGGTAGCTACCTAAATAACTAAAGGTTGATGGCTGTCTAAGTAACATCTGGTTGTCTCTTAAAGGGGCATTAGCTATGTTTAATATGAAAAACTATTTCAGATTTTTTCTACTTTTACCCAGTGAAACATCTATATAACGGCCTCCTTAGGGAAACAACAAGGTCTTTATATAGAGGTTGATTTGTACACAACTGGTACTATTGGCAACAGCAAAAACGGTCTTTGTGACCAGGTGATCTTTATACACATGTGGTCGCTAAAGTATGTTTTACTCTACTTGTACTAGATGTACAATAACAAAATAAAGCTATACAAAGTCATAAAAATTCCTAATATTCCTATGTATTTTGTGAAAATAAGGTCAGGTCCAGTGTGGTAGTCATATACAAATAGTAAAGTTGAGTTAATCAATTGCGAGTGAAAAAGTGACAAATTTGTGGTTCTCAGTAACTTTCACAAAATATATGGGAATTTAAGAATCTTTATACCTGTGTATATCTCTGTCTTTGTTTTTGTATATCTCTGTCTTTGTTTTTGTATATCTCTGTCTTTGTTTTTGTATATCTCTGTCTTTGTTTTTGTATATCTCTGTCTTTGTTTTTGTATATCTCTGTCTTTGTTTTTGTATATCTCTGTCTTTGTTTTTGTATATCTCTGTCTTTGTTTTTGTATATCTCTGTCTTTGTTTTTGTATATCTCTGTCTTTGTTTTTGTATATCAATGTAAGTAGTATAAAAAGAAGAACAAGTTTTTTTAAAAGAAACATGGCTAATGCCTTTTAATTATTAAAGATTTCTGAATTTCTGAAAACTTAGCTTGACTATCTTTATAACTAAAGCTTCATGGATTTTCAAGTAACTACAGCTTAATGGTCACTTGAGTAAGTACTGTTATAAATATTGGTGTCTACATACATGTATATGAGGTAAAAATGAATTCAACTAAATCAAAGTCACATCAATATCACTTCTGGTTCTCTCGTTTTGGATCATTCTGGCACAAATAGCCTTGATTGATAGTATTTTCCTGATTAATGTAATCAACCGTGCATTTTCCAATTCATTAATGTTGGAAATGTTCCTTTTTACTATCAGTATAATCACTAAAACACTACATACTGTTGGTTGCCAACAGAAATTAACAGGTTTTGTTTTTATCATAATTCAAGGTGATACTAAAGTCATAGGGTTTTCACCTAGTTACAATATTTCTGGCAGTTTTGATGGGGAGGAGGAGGAGGGGAGGAGTTGTGGCTCTGGGACTGCGTGTTTAGAGCATCATGTCTTAAATCTTGAAATCAGTATAGGGGTTAGCCTCAATGGAGTCTACACTGATTTTGTGAGAAAGTGTGCCAGTTAAATGGTACAGATAGATATTGGAAGCATGGTGGTCTCTTTTCACTGTAATCAATTTCTCTCAACAATATTAAAAACTTGCAGTCTCCATATAATCAAAAAATTAATGGTTGTGGCTTAACTCACCATTTAAACTAACAAACAAACAATACCCATGAATGTTGATTTAGTCTAGTTTCTCCGTTTTAAGAGACAAGCATTTGAGTATGAATTCTCATCAGTCTGTTTTTATCATAATGTTCAGTGTTGATATATGGACCTTCAAGGTTAAAATTTGTCATTGAAAGTCAAAAATGAACAAATAAATTTTATTGGAATTGCCAACTGTTTTGTTATTGTTTTAATTTCAATTAAGTTCATTAAAGATACAGAAAATATTTAAAAGTAAAGCTCATATACAGAAAGATGTGTTAATTTCTCCACTTCGTCACAATAAAAAAACATAACTGCTGTAAGCCACTTAAGTCTCTGCATTTCTAATACATGTACATGTATATATACATGTGAAAAGGAGATTCGAGTTTGAGAGAAGTGAAAGAGAGTATGAAATATTTGATGTACAGTAAAACCTTTTTACACTGCTACCATTTGTTCAGCCAAAAGTTGGCATAATAAAGGGTTTGGTGATAGGTTGAGGGAAACCTTAAATGAAATTATAGGGAAAATTGGAAAAGTGAACTGAAATTGTTGCATAAAGCAAGGTGGCAAATGAAGCAAGAATTATTATAAGAGGTTTTACTGTACAGAGAGATTTGCCTACAATGGCAGTATACTAGTACAGGTACATTTGGTAGACATATACCCCATTGTCATATTGATACTGTATTACAGTTTTGTATATTGGATAAAAGGATCAAATGTATACTGTGTGTACTACTTCATGTACAGTATATACAAAACTGAGCACAGTAAAATATTTCAATGCTAGTCTTGCTGTTAGAAGTTATTCTAGATCTGTGTTTTTATAGAGAAATCAGTCTGACCTTACATGTTTATCTTCATGTTTTCCCTGTATATCTGCATTATTCTAATGTGATTATATTGGCTTCAAAAATGACCTGTGACATAGGAATTTCAAAATATTCTTGATCAAGTTAGGGTGAGCAAAAATTGATCTTGTTCAAAAGATATTGTGTATGAGTAAATCAACATATACATTACAGTTCTGACTATCAACTACATGTAATCTACATGCAAATGAGGGAAACGGATAAGTCGTCAACATCAGAAATTAGCTACAAAACATATCTACATGTATAATTCAATACACACACATATATATAAACAATCACAAGAAAAAATTCTTGTAGGTAAAATTTTATATTAATTTTTTGTCTTCTTTCATTTTTTGAAAGATCAAATTTCAAATTGAAAAGTTTGTAATTTTTCTACGCAAAAAATCTTAACTATTTAGTTAAATTCTGGAAAGTATAAGTAATTTTGGTTTAAAACTATATTCCATAAATGAATGTTTGATTATTTTCCCAAGTTACACTCAAGTAGAATATCAATGTAATTATTATTAAAGTTTTGAAGGAGACATGTTAATTTTACATATTTATAAATGTAGAGTAATTTTCCATTTCCATCTTTCATTTCCTTCATTCATGTTTATGATATAAAAGTTGAATATTTTATGCCCATCAACAATATGCAAGGGATTGACTCAACATTCATATTTATTTATCACTCAGCTCGGTGTGTAGATCCTGTCATCTCTAGTCATATCTTTAGGGGTAAAGACTATTAATTAGGATAAACTTTGTCAGATACATTTACATATTAGCCGCAGAAACAATACGTCACTATTTGTGATCTGTCTAGCGTTTACCTTGGGAGACATCCATTTTCCTAAAATTAATATGAATTTTTAATTTACAAATTGTGAGGTGGTAAAGAAAGGTGATATATATCCTGTAATAAATGCCCTACATCTATTTCCCTGTCCATGCCAATCAGTTTAATTGTAGTTGATATAATTACGTCCATTATGTTGTATTTGTTATTGTCAGCCTATCATTCCGTCTGTCTTTATGCTGCTTACTGTTCTAACAGTATTGTCATTGGCGATAGGTGTCATATTTATGTGAGGTGTAAAATTAATTTTATTTGATGATTTATGGTACTCACCTGTGAAGAGATTTGGATAACTGCTTACAAAGGAAAGAACCACGCTGGAAAACATTGTGTTAACAAACTTTTTATTAAGCTCTCATTGCAAGCTTTTGTTTCAAGGGATACTTATATATCACTTGTGTGAAGGATTTATTTAGTGATATCATTGGTATGCTCTGCAGTTAAAATTAATTTTAGAAAGTGATAATTGACTGCTTTTTAATTCTGATTAAATCAGAAAATTAGGTGGTGGTCTCGCCATCTTTTGAGAAAGTTTTTGGACTGAAATGCGACCAGTGATGGAGCTGGAGACACTAACAGAGGTGAAGGACATTGAAGAGAGGTTAGATGAAGCCAATGAAATCGAAGATGAAAAAGATGCTGATGAAAACAGGATTGAAAAGCGTCCCAGGGCTCACACTCTATGTAAATGTGTTTTCTATTAAGTTATTTAGAGATTTGTTCATAAGTCAAATAAAACACTGGTAATAGGTTATGTGAATTATAATAGTTATATAGGAGTTGATACATATGCAGGTACATTGCTACCCAACATACACCCTTGGTCATCACTGTAGGGTGGATACTGCAGTTTGATAAATTATTTGTCAGTCAAGGAGATACAACGGTTGTTTTAAAAACAATTGCTGGAATTTATTTATGTAACTTATTGATTGATTTGTTGATTTAATTGTCTATTTATTTATTTATTTATTCATTTATTTATTTATTTATTTATACAGTCATTTAGCTTACTTATTCATTTGGGTTTATTATTTATTCATCAATTAATTTTATCTATTCAATCTAGTCATTTTTTCATTTTTATTCATTTACAAAGAACAAACAATTCAATTGTTCATTTATTTACATTATCATTATAATTATGCAATGTATTTTCAGATTAGTTTTTGTTCACAAACTTCTTAACTCTTTTGCATAATTCAAAACATGAGTTTGTGATTCAGAAAAGCATGGTGCACATTTCTGTAGTGCTTTTCTCATTTTATGGTCCTAAATATTTCAGGATTTTGATGTGGTCAAGAATATGATCTTGTACTTATGAATATTCATCAGATTTTGGAAAGGTGAACTTTGTGTTGACCTATATCACATGTTTGTCTGATGACCTTGTTGACTGACTTCAATGTTAATTGTCCAACATGGGGTGAAATAAAATATTTAAATTTATGCTTGATGAATAAATTGACATGCATTGATTGAAAATATTCTAAAAATTAAGTTTCATAAACGATGGAATCAATGAAACTTTGTGCAAAATATTTACTGGTACATAAAGCAAGGTAACCTTGAGATCTCAGTTTTGGATTGATCACTTCAAAATGAAATCATTTTTATATCGTGTCTCTAAGTGTTGAATTATCTCTGTCTATTGGTTTATATTGTCATGTGTTCTGTCTGTACAGAAATAGGGATTATGATGTTTGTCAGGAAAATGACACTTTTACTTTCCCCAACATTAAAAATCAGGTAGCAAAATTTCAAGTTCAAACCATGTAAATGAAACTAAACCAGTGAAAAAGTTAAAGGAAAATTTCCAAAGTGTCCATTTTACAAGTATAATTAACAAACCAATTACAGTCAACTCAGCTTATAAAAAAATTGTATAGGTAAAACATGCTTTAGCAACCACCTGTGTATAAAGACCCCCTGGTCATAAAAATTTTTGCTGTCCCCAGTTGTATCATTTGTGTACAAATCAGCCTCTATATAAAGACTACCTCCCTATAAAGATTGATTAATTGTTTCCCTGAGGGGGTCTTTATATACAGGTTTTACTGTATAACAAAATACCAGTCTCCTTCCTTTGCATTTCTAACACTATACTGTATGAACATGAATCCGGATAATGAAATCCAGTTACATGTATAACGAGGTATAGATCTACCTCCCTTTCACTTTGTTATACAATTGTACGTGGAGTTGACTGTATATTATTGTATTATAATTGTAACAAGCCAATCATGTTGAAGTGTTAGTGTTCAACTAAGATATCAACAGTGTGGTAGTAATGGTGTAGTATTTCATTTTCAGTTTTAATGGCATTGATGTCACACTCTCAATTCTTTAGTATGATAGCGTAATGATGGAAGAGAATACTTGATCACAAAGCACATGTAACCAAGTAACGCCACTAGCCTTCTACAAGTAAACTGGTTAACTTCCTCACACAATCAGCTTAGGTTCCAGTGGGACTCAAACCTGCACCACCTACAGTGTGCCTAGAGCTGTGAGACTTTATGATTTAGGGGCCAGCATGGCTGAGTGGTTAGAGCACCACTCTTTGAACCACGAACTCTCTTTTCCTGTCAGTGCAGGTTTGAGTCTTGCTAGAACCTAAGCTGATTTTTGTTAAAGTTTCCAGTTTACTTGCAGAGGGCTGGTGGTCTCTTCCCGAATACATTGTAACCAGGTTCACATGTGGCATTAAAACACTATTCAAAATTTTAAAAACTTTGTGACTTAAAGTGCAACGCTGTTGCCACTTAGCCATTGATGGCAGATGCCCCACAGTATCTGAAATTCAAAATACAAAAGACAGATCAAAGTTGACTAAATACAAACCCTTCAAACAATGACCCTTAGAGCATTGAGTATTACACAATATGTACTTATAATATGGCAGAAATACAACAGGATAATTTGAAATAAATTGAACAGTAAACCTGTCAAAATTGTACATAAAACACTTACATGCCAAGAATATTCAAGGGTTTCTTTTACAATTATTTTGATATCTATATTTTTCATTTGATTTTGATTAGTATACTAATGGCGTCTAAGTGCATTGTCGATTGTGCATTGTGTACTCCAAGACTTTATCCAATTGTATATCAAAATACAAAACAGATTTCAATTTCTGAACAACAACAAATTAATATTTTGTGCACACTTAAATGATAAAACATTTTATAGTTGGCATTCTGATCAATTCATTTTGAGGAGATTTAAGAGATCTACATAACATGTACTTATACAACATTTTTGGAGGGAAGGTATTTGTGTGTTGTTTATTTTTGTGGAGGGGGTCATTGAATGTCCCTTTTATAGGCAACACTATGAGTTTGCATACATTGTAGCTCCCAACTCTATCAGTCAAACAAAACCTAACTGGATATCTTGTGCAATAGAGAATGTTTCTACCAATTTTTCATTCATTGCTGTTTTGTGACCTTGGCGAATACAGACATATGTATTGATCATGTAAAGATAAAAACTATCATAAACAAGTCTGAAATATGACATGTATAGAAAGAAGATGATAGCTTCTAAATCAATGAAACATTATGGCTTTGCTCTCTACATTGTTTAACCAGTTTAGCCAATAAACACCAAAGTCTCCAAAAACCATACCATTCCATTACTGACACAAGATGGAGATGATATATTTGCCCTTCTTAGAAAATTTATTATAACACTGAGGTCAAAGGTCAGGATCATGTTTTTGGTGTAATTTGTCCGTTTGCATCATTTTGGTTTCATAAAATTTCTTAAGATTCTTCTCTCAAATTTTAACTGAATTTTGGCTTTATATCAGTGATATCTACTGGGATTAGTTTGGTGTCAGTAATATCTATTAGGATTAGTTTGATATCAATATCTCTTGGGATTGATTTAATATCAGTGATACCTATTAGGATTAATTTGAAATCTGTGATATCTACTAGGATTAGTGTGATAACAGTTATATCCACTAGATCTAATATTAGTTTGATAGCACTGATAATATTAGTTTGATATGTTATATCTACTCTGATATCTGACCTAGGATTAGTTTGATAGCACTGATATCTACTAGGATTAGTTTGATATGTTATATCTACTTGGATTAGTTTGATATCAGTGACCTACTAGGATTAGCTTGATATCGGTAATATCTAATATGATTTGTATGATAACAGTTATATCTACTAGGATTAGTTTAATGTCAGTGATATCTACTAGGATAAGTTTGATATCAGTGATATCTATCAGGATTAGGTTGATATGTTATATCTACTTGGATTAGTTTGATATCAGTGACCTACTAGGATTAGTTTGATATCAGTAATATCTAATATGATTAGTATGATAACAGTTATATCTACTAGGAGTAGTTTAATGTCAGTGGTATCTACTAGGATTAGTTTGATATCAGTGATATCTATCAGGATTTGTTTGATAACAGTTATATCTACTATGAATAGTTTGATATCAGTGATCTTCATGTACTAGGATTAGTTTGATATCGGTAATATCTAATATGATTTGTATGATAACAGTTATATCTACTAGGATTAGTTTAATGTCATTGATATATACAAGGATTAGTTTGATATCAGTAATATCTACTAGGATTAGTGTCATCCATGTCTCAAGACCATTCTGCCACTGAAATATGGTCTCTCAAGACATGTGGTCTATCAACAGAGGTTTTATTTAAAGGACTTTTTAACCAAATGGTTTTCAGAATGTGGTCTTAGAACACAGGTGGTCTTTCATGAGAGTGGTCTTTAAAGACATGTATAACTGTATTGATGTAATAGTTTCATTCTGTATTGATGTAATAGTTTCATTCTGTATTGATGTAATAGTTTCATTCTGTCATGCATTCCAATTACATGTATATACATGTATGTACTATACTTTGATCATATACATTTTGTAATTTCTTAACATTTCCATATTTATTGTCGTATATATTTCTCAATCGGTACTGCTGTACCTGGTTGACACAGTGCTGTACGAATCATTAATAATCGTTTAGTTTTATTGTGGATGTCTGATCTTACATGAAGTTAACATCTAAATATCTTCATGAAATGGCATTTTAATATACAAATGAGATAATGAACTGGAATCCTGCATGTAATTTTACAAATTCTTTTCTATTTTGAATGACCTTCAAACTGTCATGTCCTTGTTGTAAGAACTGTAGGCAAAAAGACTTAAATCTATTAGTCATGCATATACAACGTTGTTATGTATGATGGGTAAAATGTCATAAAATGTCGTACAATATAACATTATGAAATGCAAGACTGCAACTGAAAATTCATATCCAAAACACTCTCTCTAATTAATTCCATAATATATCACTTGATAAAAGTATCTCTGAATTTAATGCTTGCATTTTACTCCCAAATATTTATAGTAATACTAAAACAACGATTTTAAAGCAATATTGCAGTTTATTCTCCCTCTTTAATTCATGTTTTTATACAGGAAATCTTTTTTTAAAAATAGATTTGTTGAGGTTTATTCAAATTGGTGACTTTTGGAATGAGATTTCCACCTGGCTTATGAAACCACGTCACATTAAGAATGCAAATATTCAGTCTCTTGAAAATTTCCTGACGAATATTTGATATTCTGTGTCACTATAAAGAGCACCTCACTAATCCGCCCACTTTAGGTGATCTTAATAGTGAGGTTTTACTGTACAAATTTAAGGTACAATGAGACATTAAATGTTCTTATAATGACTGTTACTTGACTTGTAGTTCAGCTGTCCCCGTTAGTAATCGTGTCTGAGGCAAGCAAACAGGAAACTGCAGAATGACCTCTAGGGAATTTATAATAGTACACACATTCTGAAAACCACTTGCTTAAATAATCCTTTATATAAAACCTCTTTTGAGGAACCACCTATCTTGAGGTACCACATTTCAGTGGCAGATGGGATGACCCCTAAAGACAGGTTCCTCTGTAACTTGGGTTACTGGAAAGTTAATGTTTCAGCAATACAGTGAATCCTGTTTTGAGGGATGACTCTTGCAAAAGACCACTTGTCATCTGAGACCACATATTGAAAACCATTTGATTAAATTATCCTTTACATAAAACATCTTTTGAGGGACCACCTGTCTTGAGAGACCACATTTCAGTGGCAGAAGTAGTGGTGACTCAAGATAGCTTCCACTGTATTACTCTATCAATATATTCACTAATTAAAGAATCACCTTTTCTCTATACTCTACAAAAAGAACGTAAAATTCCAGTAATCTGTATAGAATTTTTATCATGGAAAACTGAATGACATACAAAGTCACAGCGTTGATTGACAGGCAATGACAAGTTTGGGGAAGTGTGTGAGGTTAGGGGAAAAAACATCATACAGTAATTCTGTAGTTAGTACAGGAAGTCGGTAACAACTTGTTTCTAACAAGTGATTAACCCAAAAACTTGTCATCCCAAATTTTATAATTCTTGTGAACACCAAGATCATGGTATATATCTTGTAGGAGTTCATGACCTTGACCCATACTTTTGTGGATAGTAGTTGAAAGAACCTCAATTTTGGAGAAAGAAAATTTAAATTTAAACATCTAAGGATTTCTATGAAATTTCATCAATGAGTTTTTGTAAGTAATTTTGTTTTTTAGTTCATTATCATCTTTTATTTATTTGTTAAGTGGTGAAAGGGAATTAACAAATTGTCTGGCAATAAATGTCAGAATGGACGTTTTGTGACAGGTTCCATTTCATACATAAAAGTAAGAGTTAATATTTGCTAACGATGGATTCTCTCAGATTGCTTAGAAAACTGATTTTCGGACTTTAAGATATCTACATTTTTGGGTCACTGACATCATTTGTCATATTTTATGAGAAGTTCTGGCTTGAAGGTCTACTTATCAGAAGATAGTATCATTATTTTTGTGTTTTAGACATATCATTCAACAGTCATTGTCTTCATGAACATGATAATGTATTCCGGGATACTCCAGGGGACAAGAATATATTTATTTGTGTATATGTCAAAGGTTATATAAAATTGAAATGTTGCAAATATTCAAATTGTCTATTGAAACAATACGGTAATTTGTTTTTTGCTTGGTATCAGAGAGACACCAGGTAACCTTTAAATTGCTACTTACAGACCTATGAACATGTAGTTTATTGACCACCTGTCTGGTTAGAATTATGTAAAATATTATGCAATATCTGACACATTTTTTAAATTTTAGTCCTGAATTTTGCATATAAGCAATTAAAGGCTATAGCAAGATTCTTTGTCTTTGATGGTAAAGGGCATTATAGGGGTCATGAGTGACTGTCAATTTCTTTAAGGTTAATTTGTGTCAGTGATTTTGAAAATAAAAAATCTTGAAAAGCTGTAACAATTGTATGAATCTTCAAGCTTGATAAATCAAAGGTCAAAGTTGCTGGGTTACAATTAAAAAAAAAATAATTACAGGATGCAAGATAAGCTTTTGTAGTTTGAACGTATTGTTGTTTCACTACATGCATACTAATATTTCATGGTGATGCCATTATGATTGATGTCATGTTCCAGGGTAAAAAGGTCATATTGAACAATAGAAATCCAAATGTCATGAATATGTATATTATTATTACTTTTATAATGTCCAAAGATTATCAAAATTTGTGTTACTTGCAGTTGAGAAATTTTAAATTTTCAGTCTAATTGACCGATTTTCAGTACAGCTAAGACCAAATCAGAAATTTGCATTACAAGCAGACCTGTTTAGAGTACCAGTATTCAGATTTTCTTCCTAATGAACAGGTTTTCACCAATATACTCAATAGTTTTTGTTACATGGAGCTCACTGAGGGGCCAAAGGGGTAGATGCAATATTTATAAAATATTTTTGTATACCGTATATTTTAGTTTAAAATTTCCACTTGCAAGCAGAAGGTCTGTCTATCATTCGACTTACCTACAATGTGTTGGCATAAGTTGATAGCTTAAGTCTAAATATGTGACACTGCAAATAATTTGACCTCTCTTATAATTAAAAGCTAATAAGAATTTTTTTTAAAAAATGATTATTAAAGATATATATTTGCCTAACTGTTGGTAAGAGCATTGATGATATTTTGGTTCAGAATTTTTTGTCAGTTTTATTTGGCATCTTTTTTATCTTCGTAAAAGGACACAAATGTATTCAATATGCAAGTAATTCCTCTTCTACTGATATTTGAAGATATATATGATAAACTGGTATGTACATGTAGTTTGAAGATGTAGCTGAGGGTTATAAATTATTCTCAACTTTAGGGTACATTTTATGAAGGCATTCAACACATCTCTTATCTTTAGCACACGTATCATTTTCCTAATGCCAATGATATAAAAGTTAAACATCATATTTGTCATAAGGAGATTTGCCTTAGGTGCTGTCATTCAACTTGACAAGGTGTTGGGAGTTGTATAAGGTGAAAAATACACATAATGCTTGTATTTCACATTTCCTGAACACAGATTCAGATGTATGATAATGAGGTTTGTAGTATAATGAGATATTTTATGGGCTTTCCTGACAGTTGATGATTTTACAAATAGCACAGTCTGTCTCTTATCCTGGGCATTGTTTGACCATTTGTCTTTCATATTCAAATCTGTCTTTAAAATTAAGGCCTCTTATGAGAGATAGTAAACTACATATGTAGGAAGGTGACTTCTACTTAGATTTTAGCATGTTAGTCTGTAGTCAGCATTCAGTTCTTGCTGTTAAGATCAAGAGAAAGAGAGTGGGTGATATAGAAAAGGGGGCATCATTTCAGAAAGTGTTGACTTTGTGAAGGTCATTAAACAATTTATTTCCACTTTCAATCCTTCCCCCAAGGAAAAAAATCTGGAAAAGGAATGATTTAGTAAAACCATAATTTGCCTGCTGGCACCATTGATGTTACATTTGGCAATTGATACCCCCTCCCCCCCCCCCCCCCCCACCCCCCCCCCACCCCCCCCCCCCTCCCCCCCCCCCCCCCCTCCCCCCCCCCCCCCCCCCCCCCCCCCCCCAAGAAAAAAATCAACAAAACATTTAAAATGTTTTTAGAAAATTATTATCTCCATTCCACATGGAAGAAATGGTACTTCTTGTCCTGAAAACGTAGTTTGGGAGATTCTATTGATATTGGTAGAAATTCATGGTTATAGGTCTTAATTAAGGTCACATCATTGCCAGCTGGCAACTTCTACTAAACAGTGAATTATCAGGTACATTGTACACGATCCCAGGAAAGATGACTTGGGTTACAGCTGTTAAAACGGATTATCATTAATTTGTTATTTGGGGAAAAATGTTTTAACAATATACATTGTGTACATATGAAATCTAATGACACCGGAATCGGGTCACAATACTTGCCCAATCATCAGCACTATAACCTTCTTAACCTATAGCCTATAATAGACTGTTCTAAGACAGTAAAAAGAGTATACCATTTAGATACTTTGTGGGGTGAATGGGTTAAGCTATATTGGTACATGTAGACAAAATGTAAAACTTTTTGAGGAGTCCCCCAAAAACTAAGCATTTTTAGTATGTTTTTAATTTAACACATACCGGGTATTGATATTGAAACAATCTTGGTCATAGACTTGAAGGTTTTCCTTTTTCCTTGAACAGTAAGGAGCAAACTTATTTTTGTATTGATATTGAATATACATTGCTAATTGATGAAATGAACAATTATAAAAATATAGGAATTACTTCTTGACATACCTTAATGATATATGTACAAATGTATTCTTAATGATAATGTACCAAGTGCATGTAGGTTAATTCTGTATGCTAATTTTAGTCAATAGTAGCATCCTCAGAAACTTTCAATCTATGAAAAAAATCATTACACAATGTAATGTAATTTTTCAAAGAAATTTAATTTATTTTAAAAAACATTTATTTAATTGAAAAATCTATATACATGTACCATAATACTTGGTTCATTTTAGGTAAAATCTCCTTCTTGACTAACTTGACTTAATTTGTAGTAATATTGTATAGGATTTTAAGAGTCGCCTCCCTTTCATTGCTTTCATGCATTTTTTAAAAAGAGTTATCCAACTTTGACTGCTTTATTTGATTAAGAAACAAGAGTTGTTTCCCTTAATGATACAGTGAAAGAATAAATTTAAACTTAACTTTTCAAAACTTTTGTTTTCAACAAACTGTTTTGGAAATGTATTAACATGTTTATCTTCATAACTGGATAATTTTTGTGGTAATATTTAACAAAACTAGAAAAGCAATATTGTTTGGATTTATACTTTATTTGTTAACTGATTTTCATTTGGTCATTTTATACACTTTCAGCGGATATACTTATTATTGTGATGACCAAACTGTATTTAAATTGGGCTTGTATTAGGAACTAACTTGGAATGGTTTGTATTCTTGGTACTAGCTGATGCTGATCATAAATTATTATAATTCATACTTATCATAAGTGTAAAAAGTAAAATGGAATGACTTGTGTTACATAACAACAATGTACATCTATATACTAGTAACACACACACATGCACACACACACATGCACAGACACACACACACACAGACACATGCACACACACATACACACACACATAGACACATACATACACACAGACACACATGCACACACACATACACACACAGACACATGCACACACACATACACACATAACATAGACACACAAAAAGACACACACATACACATAGACACACTCATGCACACACACACATACACACACATGCACACATAGACACACACAAAGACACACAGAAACACACATATCTTTGTGTGTAACATTGATATTCAAATCAAGCTCAATCATGTTTCAGAATCTTGCATTATATTCTGTTACAAAAAACTGAAAGGTCAATTTATCCATGGACACACCTTTGCTGCTTTGATTACATCTTTATATATAATGTACAGTATCTGAAATGTATTCAGAACAAGGGAAGGGGGAGATAATATACCGGTATATAAAGTTGAACATGGGGTTGAAATGGAATAGAGTTATCTCCCTTTATACTTCAGTCTATTATTTGCTCGTCCTATTGAACATTCATAATATCCTTACACAAAAGCAGAAATTTGATATTTGATATATGTACATGTTGTATTTTTGTAAGATGTAGATAAGTTGTATATGAAAAATCAAATACATACCATTTCTTTATACAGAGAATTCACCATCTTGTCCTCCTGGTTAATTCATTTTCCTACAAGTACATGTACATAGGTAACAGTTTATATTACCATAATGAGTTTTTTATGATAAGCACCTCTGCCATTATGTGTTCCACATATCATAGTTAGTTTATTGAGTGTTCATTTTCATTTGAAAAGCAGGATCTTGCATCACATTAAATATCTACATGTAAAATCTGGTATATGACATGATTGCCTTTAGTTTATACCTGTAAAATCTGAATTCATTTACACATTTCTCTCTCTCTCTCTCTCTCTCTCTCTCTCTCTCTCTCTCTCTCTCCCTCTCTCTCTCTCTCTCTCCATCTCTCTCTCTCTCTCTCTCTCTCTCTCTCTCTCTCTCTCTCTCTCTCTCTCTCTCTCTCTCTCTCTCTCTCTCTCTCTCTCTCTCTCTCTCTCTCTCTCTCTCTCTCTCTCTCTCTCTCTCTGTATGTGTATATGTTATGTGTATATGTTATGTGAAGTGTTCTATGTGTGTATAAATATGATATGAATATTTATGCATTCTATCTCTGTCATCATCCAAGACCTGTGATGATTTTATCAGAATAATTTATTTGATAAATTAGTTATTACTGTTGAAATAAAATACTTTAAGAATAATTATGTATTTATCCATTAAGACATACATACATACGTAAAATAAACATATAGATATGTTCAAAATGAAAAATACCCAGTTTGTGTGGTCTCCAAACCTTGAATTTTGTTCAATTTTAACTAGGGTCCAATATTAAAAACTTCAAAGAAACTTTTTTTTCATAATTTCAGAGTTCATCAAATTATGAAAAAAAAGTTTCTTTGAATTTTTTAAATATTGGACCCTAGTTAAAATTGGACAAAATTCACTCAATATAAAAATCTCATATACAAACTATAAATCTTCAGGATGTCCAGGATACATATAAGGATATATATACATAAATCTAATGGATTGATGATTATCTCCCTTTTAAATTTACTTGAATGTAAAAGAAAGTATGGACAGATAAACGAAAACCAATTCAAAGGGAAATTAGTATTCATCATCATGTGAACACAGAACAGCTTCTGTGTCGCCTTACATAATTTAAAGATAAAGATAGAAAAACAATTGTGTGTCGTTAATTTATCAACCCCTGAATTACAATGGACTCTTCATAAATCAATAAATTAAGTTAGTCCAAATGTGTCTTTAGGGTTGAATGGGTTAAATAAATAGGCTATAAGTTTGTTGTTTACATTGACATAGAGTGTTTGTTGTTCTGTTTATAAACAAAAAATCAAATTATTTGAGTGTGCAACATTGAATGTTCACATAAACCTACACAGTTTTGTGCAGAGAATAATTTCTGAACACCTATAGACCAGACTAAATGTATAAAATGTAGCTATTCTTTACTAAGAATAAAAAGTTACACAAGTACATTTTAGCCTGTTCTTGGTGCTGTAAGATATTGAGAATATAGTGGAACCTTGCTATTAAGACCTCTTATTACAGACTGATTCAAATTGGTCTGATTTATGAGGTAGTGTCCGAAGTGAGATTCTGTACTTATTAGATATTTATCAAGAGACTGAAAACTTGTGGTCTGAAATGCAAGGTGGTCCCCTAAGCGAGGTAGTCTTTAGGCTATACCGTATTCTTAAATGGACCTTCTTGGCTAATCAGATTCCAGGAATAGCCAAAGTAGAATACAAATATTAGACTAGATAAAGTAATTCTTTTAAATGTTTTATGGTTCCAGGCCCTGATCTTACAATTATTACCTTATAAGTCCCATGTTTTTATATAATTCAATATTATTCATGGTCTAGTGGTTAGAACATCACACTTTAAACCATGAAGTCTCACTTCAGGTCAGCGCAGGTTCAAGTCCTGCTGGAACTTAAGCTGATTTTTGTAAGAAAGTTTGCCAGTTTACTTGCAGAAGGCTGGTGGTCACTTTCCGGGTACACTGTAACCTGGTTCTATCCTCCACCATTAAAAACTGACCACCAACATATAGCTGAAAAATTGTTGAGTGTGTCATAAAATACTATTAAAAAGATAATAATAATAAAAATGATGCAGAACTATGATTAACCATTTGTAATTTTATAGAAGCGTCCAGGAAATATTGAAGTGTTGTGCTTTGAATTGAGTAAGAGAAACAACACATGAAATTATACAAAAATAGAAACAGATAGCACATTCCACTTACATACATTGTATATTTGTTGTTTTAACATCCATGAAAAATTGGCTTACATGCACACATCAATAGCTGTACATAATGTTATAAATTTATATTTCCTCTGTGGACATGAGCCAACAGCTAAAAGGGTTTTTAGTGTTATTTCCACTGAAAATAGGGACATAAATTGACCATAAAGGCTCAATCCAAGATGCCTTAAACATTTAGTTTGGATGTTCAGGTTTTTGACAAACTAATATTTAGACATTCCCTTATTTCAACATCTGCTTTGTCCCTCTCACATCATGGTGATAAATCCTGATATTTATCATATCAAGTACTTGGTTAAGTAGCCGTCACTACCTCACTACCGGAGATTAAAAAGTCTGGGATATGAATCAGGGGCCAGTTTCACTGAAGGTCTAACTTTGCTGCAAACGTAGACGTAACTTGAGTTACAATTTTATTTACATGTACCTAGTTTCAGTTTCACAAAATGTCATAAACATACATGTATGCTTACTCATTAACTTACACTAAGTAATATATGAAATTAGTAGTAGTTTGGAGCAGACGGAGGCTCGGACATAAGTTTATACATTTATGTAGGAAGACAGTTACGACCTTTAGTGAAACTCATTTTAGACATAAGTCTAGATTTACATCTACACATAAAATTACAACCTTTAGTGACACTCATTTTAGACGTAAGTCTAGATTTACATCTACACATAAAATTACAACCTTTAGTGACACTCATTTTAGACGTAAGTCTAGATTTACATCTAAACATAAAGTTACAACCTTTAGTGAAACTCATTTTTGACGTAAGTCTAGATTTACATCTAGTCTAGATTTACAACCTTTAGTGAAACTACAGACGTAAGTCTAGATTTACATCTACACATAAAGTTACAACCTTTAGTGAAACTCATAGACATAAGTCTAGATTTACATCTAAACATAAAGTTACAACCTTTAGTGAAACTCATAGACATAAGTCTAGATTTACATCTACACATAAAGTTACAACCTTTAGTGAAACTCATAGACATAAGTCTAGATTTACATCTACACATAAAGTTACAACCTTTAGTGAAACTCATTTTAGACGTAAGTCTAGATTTACATTTACACATAAAATTACAACCTTTTGTGAAACTCATTTTAGACATAAGTCAAGATTTACATCTACACATAAAGGTACGACCTTTAGTGAAACTCATTTTAGACATAAGTCTAGATTTACATCTACACATAAAGTTACGACCTTTTGTGAAACTTGCCACTAAATTGTAACTCTCCTGCTTTTGTGACGAACACTTCTGGGCTGTCATAAATGGTTGCTTTGCATATAAATGGCACTTGAAGTGATACCTGCATATAAAGGATACTTGTTAGAAAGGGCATATGTGTATATACAGTACACTTATATGTTAGTGCACCTTCAGAGCATCACTACATGCTCATTGACTAACATTTAATGTTTAGAGATGTGCTTGTTGTCTAACATTTACATGTAGTTTTAGAGATGTGCTTGTGGTCTAACACTCAATGTTAAGAGATGTGCTTGTGGTCTAACACTCAATGTTAAGAGATGTGCTCGTGGTCTAACACTCAATGTTAAGAGATGTGCTCGTGATCTAACACTCAATGTTAAGAGATGTGCTCGTGATCTAACACTCAATGTTAAGAGATGTGCTTGTGGTCTAACACTCAATGTTAAGAGATGTGCTTGTGGTCTAATACTCAATGTTAAGAGATGTGTTCGTGGTCTAACACTCAATGTTAAGAGATGTGCTCGTGGTCTAACACTGAATGTTAAGAGATGTGCTCATGGTCTAATACTCAATGTTAAGAGATGTGCTTGTGGTCTAACACTCAATGTTAAGAGATGTGCTTGTGGTCTAACACTCAATGTTAAGAGATGTGCTTGTGGTCTAACACTCAATGTTAAGAGATGTGCTCGTGGTCTTACACTCAATGTTAAGAGATGTGCTTGTGGTCTAACACTCAATGTTAAGAGATGTGCTCATTGACTAATATTTACATAACGACTGTAATTTCCTTCATTACAGTTATACAGAAGGTCCGTATTGTTGTAGCAATAAAACCAGTGAGTCATCACGTGATCTAAGTGTTAACTGCTAGCTGGCGTAGGAATACCTGAATATCTAAGAAACCCTTTCCATGACCATGATACGGCAGCGATTTGCCGTACAAGTATTCTCTGAACATATGAATGAATCAATAAAGAATAAAATAACACACATTCATTCCATATTTTTATTTAAGGCCATTAATTACCACAAAACAAACAAAAATCACTGAAAGAAATCGAAAACACAAGACTAGGCCTGCATCTGTAGCACACTGTAGATGCTCATATCATAGGCCTATTGCGATAGATCTAGGTCATGTTATGAAAAGAAACACAGGCCACAGAAATGAAAATTTGCTTCGTAGTTACGTTGCTTGTAAGAAAGTTGAAAAGGGCTGCACAGAATTTTTTCCATGAGCAATTGCTTTTATACCCCCATGATGTTCAAAAAATGAAAAACAATCCTTAAATGTTTAGAGATGTGCTCATTGACATATGTTTAGAGACGTGATTATTGACTGATATTTAATGTTAAGAGACGTGCTTATTGTCTAACATTTAATGTTTAGCGATGTGCTCATTGACTAATATTTAATGTTTAGAGATGTGCTCATTGTCTAATATTTAATGTTTAGAGACGTGCTCATTGACTTATGTTTAATGTTAAGACTTGCGCTCATTGACTCCAACATTAAAGTGTTTAGATATGTGCTCATTGACTAACATTTAAGGATTTAAAGATGTGCACATTGATTAACATTTAATGTTTAGAGATGTGCTCATTGACTGATATTTAGTATTTAGAGATGTGCCCATTGACTTATGTTTAAGATGTGCTCATTGACTAACATTTAATGTTTAGAGATGTGCTCATTGACTAACATTTAATGTTTAGAGATGTGCTCATTGACTAACATTTAATGTTTAGAGATGTGCTCATTGTCTAACATTTAATATTAGAGATGTGCTCATTGACTAACATTTAATGTTTAGAGATGTGCTCATTGATTAATTCCAACATTAAGATGCTCATTTAACATTTAATATTGATAATATTGATTAATTGACTAAAACTTTAATGTTTTTGTATAATTAGGCCCCTGTAATAGCTTATATTCCATGACTCTGCCAAAGTAGTGAAAGAAATACGCCAGTTAATGGTTCTAAGCTTCTATATTACAGCATTGTTAAAGGTTCTGACAACATGTACTCCAGTATGTCTGTGGGCTCTGTTTGAATGTTGATATGTTTGATATTTATTAAGTGAGTCACCATGACAAATGTTCTTTTATATATTTTTTGTTTACAACCAACTTTTGATGAAAATGAGATGTGTCATTTGGCTTATATCCCAAGTCTAATGTTAGATGTAGATTTAATTGATAACTAGAGATATACACAGAAAAACAGCAACATATGTTTTCCAAAGTGAATCTTTACATATGAATAACAAATGTGGTTTGCAGCATATGAGCAACAAACATTAAAACCTGCTTTAGTGACCACCTGTGTATAAAAAAACCTGGTCACTAGGACAGTTTTTTGCTGCCCCCAATAGTACAAACGTGTGTACAAAACAATCTCTATATAAAGACCACCTCCCTATAAAGACTGGTTTTGTTGTGTCTCGAAAGGGGGGGTTGTCTTTATACATGTACGCTCAGTCGGTAGCGTGCTCGACTCTGGATCGTGAGTTCAAGTCCCGCCGGCGACAGGTTGGTTTCCTGTCTTTCGGATGAGACAGTAAAAACTGGAGGTCCCGTGTCACAGTAGGTGTCAGCATGTTAAAGAACCCTCACTGCTCAATGGCCGTAAGTGCCGAGCATAGGCCAAAATTTGAAGCCCTTCACCAGCATTTGGTGACGTCTCCATATGAGTGAAATATTCTTGAGTGGGACGTTAAACAACAATAAACAAACAAACATTTTTACAGAAGTATCAAAATCTGAAAACTTTATAAATTGAAGTACCAATATGTTTGATGAAGCAATGTTTACCTGCTAGCAATAGCTCACCTGTTATTATGATACATCAGTGATAAATTAAAAGATAATGCAAGGATTCATTTAAAATTTAGAAAGTAGGTTACGGTAATTGGAATCTAAATATACAATGTATATAAATTGTACATGTACATACCATGTCAGAGTGAGTCACCTTATTTAACCCTGAAGGACTTACTACACATCAAACCATAAAAGACTGGTCTAGAATAATAGAAGAGAGCATACAATTTAGATACTTTGGGGTCATAGGGTTAAAAGCTATAAAATGTTTGCTATTAGTGATTTTCACCATGGCCTAGTGGTTAGAGCATCATGCTTTGAACCATGAAGTCTCTCACTTCCTGTCAGTTTAGGTTCAAGCCTCACTGGAATTTTTTTAAGCTGATTTTTGACAAAGTTTGCCAGTTTATTTGCGAATGGTTAGTGGTCTCTTTTCAGGTAACTGGTATCTCTCCTCCACCATTAAAAACTGGCTGCCACCATATAAATAAATAATTGTTGAGTGTGATGTAAAACATTATTCAAAATCAAATTAAATTGAGATTAACTGAAGGTTCCAGGTTAAAAGACTGATCCTGTAACAAGTTAACCACAATAGATATCACTTTGCTGTTCACCCATTCATACCTAAAGACACATATGGACTGGTCTAAGTTATTGATTTACAGAAGAATCTATTGCTTTTCAGGGGTTAATGAGTTAAACAATAAACCGATGAAGATAAGAACATTTATTTTTATATTTTCGAAGGTTCTATAATTGGTCCCCAGTTAAGTCATTTGTGATATTTTTGTCACTTTTGTCATTTTTGAGTTTTGCTTAATTATCTTGTCAAATTTCAGACTTTTTATATTCACATGTAATGAAAACCTGTAAATCAGTATATCCAAGTGCTTATTTTTCTGCCGGGTAAAATATTAGAGTTATCTGTCATTTTACAGACCATATTAAACAGGTGGTTGACAAGCCTCCAAAGCAACATGTGGTCTAAACTAATTAACACCAGAAAGATGACATTGCGTCTATCTCATATAAACAACTTGCTCTATATCAACTTATTTTGGCATCAGGGATAGCTTTTCTGAATTTGTCATGACAAAAGCATTATTTAATCTGTTTTATTTGATAATGCACTTTTAAAGCTGAATTTCCTGGTGTGAATTCACACATGAACACACATTTCAAAATCGCCATTGACACAAAAATCAAATAATGTGAGAGAGTTATTCCCACTAATTGTTTGCTGGTGCTACATAATAGTGTGAAAACTGTGCTTTTGGTATTATTTCTCTCCTTGAATGTTGACAAATATAAAAAAAACTTGGAAGAAAATATGCAGTGCATCAACCCCTGTGGTCACATTTAGACTCACCCAAATCAATAAATAGTACAGTCTACTGTTATAATTCAATGATGAACAAGCTAATATTGCACAGTGACATAAAATTATTAAAAATTTTGGATTGTAAATTACAAAGGGTACAGGTTTATTTTTGATATTTTCTATTCTGTCAGAATTTTTATCATCCCTCTACCATTATCTTGTCTTGTCCTGCACAGATCATTGACAGACCGTCATTAAAGTCTGTATATTAATCCGCTCCAGCTCCACGTAGGATATTACAGTCAGATGAGAAAAGTAATTTGTTTTTATCTTTATCCTACAAATGCAATAAAAAATCTGTACACAGCACACGGTTTTATGGCAATGACTAGAATTTAATGAAGGAGTTGATAGACAAAAATCAGTAGTACATGTATCTCATTGTTTAACAGTTGTAGCTCAAATACAAAGCATGCTAAATAGAACTACTGTCACAAGGGTCAATGATTATATGCTGTGGCATACAGAAAATTTACATCTGCATTTATTTATAATCACTAGTTAGAGATACTGGAACTCAAAACAAACATGTAAAGTATAAGTTTTTGGTACATACATGTATATTGGGAATGTTATATGGCGTGAATGACAGTTGCTAATTGCCTGCAAAATGACTTTAGCGCTTCCGTTAGGTAATCAGATATGTAGTTAACAATACGTCAAGAATTATGTATCAATGTATCGGTACTTATATAAAATGCAATCGTCTAATGTAGAAATTGGACGAGTCGAAATTCCAATCATGTCAAAGATGAACAGCCGGTCAAGGTGAACAGCCAGTCTCAATTTTTATAGATAGAAAAATTATATCAATAAAAATTTTGGTTATCTCAAATTCTGGATATCTCGAAGTAATAGGGGTGGTCCAATGAATTTTGAAATAAAGAGATCCTACCTATGCTTGGGTTCTAGTGGAGTTTCACAAAGATTTCAATTATACAAGGCCATGCTGTTTTTAGTCTGGCAACAGCTTTAATGTTCTGCATAACTTTGGGCATAACCAAAACTTTATTGCAAGCCCTATAGGCAGATACAGAAATGAAATTAATAGAGAATAAAGTTTTTCATATTTCAGGCCCCACATTGGATCATGTATAAAACATTTGGAAACATATTTCAGTGTAAAACAGTTGATAGTATAAATTGTAAGTGCATTTGGAAAAGTTTTTCTGTAATTGGTCAAGGAAACCAATGGTCAGATTTGATTTTTTTGTAATTGGTCAAGGAAACACCCCTTTGGCTCTTGCTTATCATTTATAATTAGTCAAGGAAACTACCACTGGTCAGCTGACAGAGCTAATCCTCACTAATTGGTCAAGAAAACAACAATAGTTCATAGCTGATCATCTGTAATTGATCATGGAAACTACAACTGACCACATCTAATTGTCTGCACTTAGTCTTGGATTACAACTGAATAGATCAAATTGTCTGCAATTGGTCTTGGATTACAACTTGTTTTACGAGGACTTCAGACCTGTGACTTACGACCAAATCAGGTCAGGTCTTTCTGACTACACAGAGACTGTGCATAGACCTTACTTATTTTTGTATGTGTCATAATTTCTTTTGTTTTTAATGTAGCAGGTAAAGATATTCATAAACTATCAAGATCTTATTTGAAAATATGCAAATATCCCTTAAGACTTGAGTCTGGGTCCTGGGTCCTGAAAATTTGGGAAAATGTACAACAATTTAACAAAAACAGAACTTGATTTGTAACGTTTGTTTAAAAATACTTTATTCATTAATTTGAAACCCCAAATTAGGATTTATTTCATATTTTGGGGAAAGATACTAGCCATTTTTGCATTTGGAATGGGTCCTGTAACCGGACCCAAAAATGGCCTAGGAAAATCCTCGGTTAGGGTAGCATTGATAAAATGGTCCTAAGTTTTGTCTTAAGATCAAATAACTAACAACTTAGAACTTCTTGATTAAACAGGTCCTAGGTCTTTAGTCTCATCTGAAAAACCCATGACTTCCACATCTTTTGCAGATAGAATGGTGAAGCATCAGTCACTATCTTTTTTCAAAGTGTTAAGTAGGATGCAGTTCTGGAATCAAAATGTCTACCATTAAACCACCACAAGTGGTTGTTTATTAAATCATATACATTTGTACTAGGCAATGAATTGAAGATGTCTTTTCTTCTGATTGTGTCAATAATTTGGTTAAGCTGATGCATTAAACTCTGTCGTGAGGTTTGAAATACAACCATACCGATATTAGTGGCTTCTTCTTATTTTTATTCCAACACAACTCAGAGTGAAATGACCTTGTACAATGTTTTTGTTGGATGATTCTGAATGCTTCACACGTAACAGTCGGTCATAAGAATATAGAATTGGGCAATACAAATGTATGTGATTTGCTGATTAAAATAACTTCAACATTTAGACATTAATAAGTTGTAAAAAGATAAGTCTGTGTAAAGTTTTGTTGTTAAAGGTACATTGAAATATTATTAGATGCAGCAGATATTTGCAAGAAATATTTTTTTATCACAGTATGTAGAATTGATAATTGCCAGAGTTTGAGATTTGCTTGATATTTCTTAGAATTGTGGGGTTTTTTTTAGGTACATGTATGGATTATACTGGGTCTCATTATATATATATATATATATATCTTCACATAAATAAAACAGGTGTAGTCTACAGCATGTACAATAGTAACAACTTTCAAGTTTATGTACTGTTGTTGAACTTTTTGATAGCATACATTTGTTCTACCTGTCTGCAATGCATATTTTCCAATTCTTAATTTTCAACCAACCAGCAATATTGTTTTCTCCCATACCCTGCAACATTAAACCTAAAAAGCTATCCTTGTCTCTGTAGACCCTACTTCCCTCCCTCCCTCTCTCTCTCTCTCTCTCTCTCTCTCTCTCTCTCTCTCTCTCTCTCTCTCTCTCTCTCTCTCTCTCTCTCTCTCTCTCTCTCTCTCTCTCTCTCTCTCTCTCTCTCTCTCTCTCTCTCTCTCTCTCTCTCTCTCTCTCTCTCTCTCTCTCTCAATATTATAAATGACAAAAACTCTCAACCAAAACTTCTGATATTTTAATAGTATGCACACACCATCAGTTTGATCAGAGAATGTCGCACAGATGAAAAAAAATCATTATAGCGTGGACAATAATGGATTGATACCCAGCAAAATCATACAACTGCAAGTATGCAATCAATAAGTACCGGTATATAATTGGTTCAGGATTATCAAAAGTGTCTTGTGTTCTCCGGGGAGAGTCTTGACTATTGAATCAATTTACACAATGTAACATGTACATAAATAAATTTTTACTTTATATTTCAGCTTTTGCTTAAAATGTAGCTCAGATGTGTAAAATGACTTTTAAATTTAATACATTGGTATTTATGGTTGATATGCTTCAGTTTATAGAGAGTTGAACTTATGTTTCTGGTTCTGACATTAAAACTTTTGAAAATTTCATGAACTTGTCTGTTTCCACCTGACTGAGAGTAATTACAATTATGTTATACTTTTATGAAATATATTTTGGTATAAACAAAACTTGTAGATCTTTATTGTTTTTAATGTTATTAATTTCATGTAAATTTTATTCTTATTTATAATTTTGTTGTCTTAAAGTCAAAGAAAAAGTTTATGAAACAAGCATTCGCATGTTAAGCACTTTCTGATAACCATTTAGTTGAAAACTTCTTTTGAGAGACCACTTGTCTTGAGAGACTACATTTCATGGCAGATAAGGTTACTCACAAGACAAGTTCTACCATATGAACATCAATTATACCACTTTTTTATTTAAAGTTGCTCTTCCACAGATTGTCATGGTTACATGCATACCTTATTTTCAAGCAAACTTGTAATTTGGAATCACTTGATGAATTCAGCTGACTAAATTGTCTTTGACCAATATTTATAACCAAAAAGCCAATCATTTGAAATTTTTCTTCCTGGGTAGTTTATACATGTACATTTATTAAAAAAATCACAAAGTGTGAGACATAGTATAGCTATTCTTAAGCCTTTTGCATCTAACTGGAGGATACGTTTCTAATTCATTGTACTTTCCAGAAAATAAAAACATTTCAGTAGAAAAATAAAAACATGTGAACAATAAATTTTGGTGTAAGAAAACCTCCCAGGCCTGTATCTTTTTTTTTTTTTCACAATTTGCCAAGTTTGGCAAGTGTCCCTTGAGATTAAGTTGCCCACAATGGAAAACCAGTTTCCTGTAATATGAAAGTATTTGAGGTAATTGGTAATTTTTTGCCTGCCCTGCTGGGCAGTTGGTCTACTGACTATTGAGATTTTGTTGCCCAGTCCCCCAGGCAAGTGGAAAACCATGAGCATTGAGCAGTGATCATTACCTGTCAGTACCAGTTTTATTTGTTGATGATGATGGGCATTTATTTGAGCTAAAGATGGCTTTTCACATGAATATGGACTTCTGTAGATGTAATTGTTTTCATGCTTTTCAACAATGCGAATAACCTGACAATACATTCACTTCTATAGTTTGTCTTTGTGGTATTTTTTATCCACATCATGGACCTTTTTGTGACTTTTGTATCCACATCATTAATTTAGCTCTTCTTGTGATTTTGTGCTCACAGCTTTAGCATTTATATTCAAATTTGCCAGCTCAACTAAACATAAAATATTTGTCAACAACACCTAGCACTCATATTGGAAGTGCCTTTTGCCAATCAGAACAGCTATAAACAAATAACAAACATTTAAAACAATTCCAACACTTTCATACTCATTCCAAATACAGTTGATAAAAACATTTCTTGTAATGTAACTATTGAAACGAACAAGATAGATTTTATCTTTGACAACAATTCAATTATCAATTAATGTCCAGAAATAACTACATATATACAACTGTAAGCATTTGAATGCATAAGAATTAACATTAGCATATGTATGGAATTTTCATCACATCTAGTTTTGTAGCAAATTCCTAATCTATATATTTGCTTAGTGTTTCTTTTCATTTGTTTTCACCATATTCAAGGTTCTAGTCCTTCAATTAAGAAGTCTTCATAGACATAATTGATTTTCCCATGATAGAAAGCAAACAATGCGCAGTCCAGTTCCAAAACATGTACATAGTTAAGGATGTACATTTCTACATGTATAGTAAATGCCATATAACCTGAGGCAGGACAGAGTCTCGTGAACCCTTTTTTGACCTTGACAGTTTCCGTAATACGTTAAAATTACATTGGCAAGAGAGTAGAATTGACCCCCACCGCACTAAGTTATGTAAATGTCATAATGGAAAAGTGAGTAGAATTGACCATTTTATATTCAAATGGTTACTCCAGACCACCAAATTATGTGATTGTCATAATGGAAACGTGAGTAGAATTGACCATTTTATATTCAAATGGTTACTCCAGAACACCAAATTATGTGATTGTCATAATGGAAAAGTGAGTAGAATTGACCATTTTATATTCAAATGGTTACTCCAAGCAGCCAAGTTAGGTGAATCAAACAATTCCAGTATGTTTTCAGCAGCAGGTCAGATTTCCTGCATAATCACAATAATATGTTACATTGAATCACATGAAAGTAAATTAAATTTTGATTCTTTGAAATTGATTATGTTTCCACTGTGTAATCTAATTTTGTATGTAGATTGATGAACATTGTTGTGTAGATTCGTGAACATAATTGTGTAGATTTGTGAATAGGAGTTTATCAGAAGCAAACAGAGGATGGTTTTAACATTTGATTTTCTTATTTTCTGGGGTATTCAAATGCATGTCTACATAATAATTCAATTCTACAGAAAGTCAAAGAAAACTTTATCTTGTTATCTTATTTTTTTTCTTTCTTTCAAAGGTTATATTTTATGTATTTTGATATAGTCAGACCAGTAATGTATATTTCATATCTATAGGGCACCTGCTCATAAAAGACTTGGGCATAATACATGTTCCTGATCTTGTTTATTCAGTTGAATTAATCATTAAATGGTCATTTACTGTAAAACTTTTTAATATATATGTTGCTGTTCTCTCTGTGCACTTTTTAAAAAACATATGTAATATAACAGTATATTAACCCTTTCAGCCTGGAATATCAGAGTGGCATGCTCTTTTCTATTGTCTAAGACTAGTTTATTATGGTCTGTAGGGTTGAAAGGGTTAAGACTGCTGCTGTTGCTGCTTTGGCGTACTTTGATATATATATATATTAATAATTTTCATTGGTGTTTTATGCCACACTCAACAATTTTTCAATCATATGGTGGCAGCCAGTTTTTATTGATGGAGGAGATAACTTGGTTACAATGTAGCCAGGAAGAGACCACCGGCCCTCCACAAGTAAATTGGCAAACTTTTTCACAAAAGTCAGCTTAATTTCTAGTGGGGCTCAAACCTATGCTGACCCGAAGTGAGAGACTTCATGGTTCAAAGCGCGATGCTAAAACCACTTGACCATGGAGGCCCCAACTTGATTTAATAAGTTAAGTGACTACTTTAAGTCCTAACCAATCATCCATGTAAAGCAGGGAGAGATATTTAGTATGGATGTGTTTTTGTATCCTTCTTGAATGGTCTGTAACTCCAGCTTTTCAACTGCCACTAGACATGTACAATCCAATAAAGGAATCAAACTGCACATTCTAGAACTGATTAACCTCCATACAGACAAAGAGCTATGAAAATTCACCTCTGGCTCTGAAAATCTGGTATGATCAGGGATTGAACCAGGGACCTTCATGTTGGAAATCTGGTGCTCTACCAACTGAAGTATTTAAGTTATGTGTACCATAGCAAACACACTTGACAGGTCAATATCTGAAGTTTTAAGGGCTCCCACAGAAACATTTTTCTTTTTTTTTTTTTTAGTATGTGCCATTACATTATCCGTGTTATCAGAAATCTAACTGAATTAGTCTGTGCTATGCTATCAATATGTTCACTCTTATTCTTATTTTCTAACTTTATTGTTTTTGGCGTAATCTTATTTTCATTGAAAACATATATAGAAGTTGAAATAATCTGAAACAAGATATATCCATCACTGCTGCTGATATTGAAAGTTAAGACTGGTTGTTTCCAAATGAAATTAATTGCACATATAACTTTTGTGTACTTTACACTGAACCACATAGAGTGGCTGAGTAGTAGAGTGTTCAACTTGCAAACAGATTTCACCTCACAAGAAGCATTTACTTCACAAATGGGAGTTCTGTATATTTTTATTCCTGAAATACTGAATGTGTAAATCATACTTGTGACTTTGAAAACAGGTAGTGACTGTTTCTTAGCCAAATGTACAGCGTCAAAAATTGAAATCTTTTCGGATGAGACTAAGCGAGGCTTAAAGCTTATGTATCACAAGACAGTAAATGTTGCATTTGGCAAAACCCTCATTGCCTTAAGTTCAGAGCACTGAGAAAAATTTGTGACTCTTCATTTATACCCAGGTCCATCCCCATATAAAGAGAAAACTTGCCTGGATGTAAAATAAAAGAAAATATAATACACTAAAACAGTTTACATAGTGAAGTATGTCGGGAAATGTCAGCTGTCATGAACAATCATTTATCCAATCAAAAGAATATTTCAGAAATCATATTTACTGGAGTCAAGTAATTTTTGGAAGGAGAAACATAAATCAATACAGTGTCAGTATATGATATGTTTTTCCGTAATTCAAAATGATGCAAGCAAAAATACAAGTTCTTTATATTAACAAACCTTAATTCTTATCTAGATCTCCTTAGAGGTTCTCTAGAAGTCCAGAAATAGCTGGAGATTGTCTATTAAGCTTGGCATACTGTACACAGCTTCAGATATGACGTAAATGTTTATCTATGCTATTTTTGCCTCCACATTCATTTACAAAAATCAAGATGACCTTCGACCTTGAAGGATCTTACAGTTTATGATATAAGAGCTACACAAATTTTTTTATCCGAAATTTCTTTAATAATGGAATTTAACTTTAGCCTATATATTTATATGCCTCTTACATCACCTATATATTTGTATGCCTCTTACATCGCCTATATATTTGTATGCCTCTTACATCGCCTATATATTTGTATGCCTCTTACATCACCTATATATTTGTATGCCTCTTACATCGCCTATATATTTGTATGCCTCTTACATTGCCTATTTATTTGAATGCCTCTTACATCTTAAATTCATATTACTAAACATATATGGAGCTAGAGTTTAAAGCCTACTAAATATTGTTAGCAAAATATGTTTCAAATGCAACTAAAACTTCATCCTCTTTAGATAGAGATCATATACAATAATGTTTATGTACTTTTAAAGTTTATTTAAGTTTATTTTGTTATAGGCCTATTTGAAATGAATGGTAAATATTTTCAACAATAACACCATTAGTGATTATATAACTGAAGGCAAACTTTTGATTCTGTGTAAATAATGTTTAGAGTGTGAAAAATAATGCTTGAATTCTCTACAGACAGGTCTAGTGGCTATTTCTCCTCTACAAAGAAGTCTAAAGGACATTTCTTCTCCACAGAGAAGTCTAGTCGACATTTTTCCTTTACAGAGAGGTCTAGTCGACATTTCTCCTCTACAGAGAGGTCTATGACATTGTCTCCTCTACAGATAGACATTTTTCCACTATAGAGAGGTTTAATTGACATTTCTCCTCTACAGAGGAGGTCTAGTGGACATTGCTTCTCTACAGAGGTCTATGGATATTCTCCACTATAGAGAGGTGTAGTGGACATTTCTCCTCTACAGAGAGGTCTAGTGGACATTGCTTCTCTACAGAGGTCTATGGATATTCTCTACTATAGAAAGGTGTAGTGGACATTTCTCCTCTACAGAGAGGTCTAGTGGACATTGATCCACTATAGAGAAGTCTAATGATATTTCTCCTCTACAGAGAGGTTTAATGGATATTTCTCTTCTACATAGAGGTCCATTGGCATTTCTCCTCTATAGAGAGGTCTATATGCATTTATCCCCTACAAAGAGGTCTATAGGCATTTCTCCTCTACAGGGAGGTTCAGTTGACATTTCCCCTCTACAGAAAGGTCTAGTAGACATTTCTCCTCTACATATACATATTTCTCTATATAGAGGATTTCTTTTGTACAAATGTCTGTAGACATTCCTCTTTTCACAGCTTTGTATATTAAGCTCCTTCAGAATTAGCACTATTAGTAAAAATGTCCTCTTAACAGAGGTATGTAAAGTATTTACACAACATGCACTGTAAAGTGCAAAATGTATTATGAATATGTGTAATGTTATGCATAGAACAATACTGTGTATGTAATTATTTGTTGGACCAGTAAAAAGTATAGCAGTGTTTGGCTATGATAATTATAATCTTGCCGACTAGTTATAAAACACTGATTATTGATTTTGGTAAATTGATACCTGATTCTGCTTACTTATAGAAATTAGCATATATCCCAATATCATGATTTTGTAAGTCATCTACATGAAATGCGCTACCAAAATATTGTTTCCATTAAGACCCAGCTGTTTGGTAAAATTAAGCTGGATCTCATTTAAGAGTACATAGAAACTTGGTAATTTTTGTTCAGATACATGTAGGTAACAGAAGTGCATGTACTTAACTTTTAGGGTTACATATAAAAACTTTAACATCAGTATATTACATACCTTTATAGAGAGAGAGAGGGGGTTGGGATGAACAATATTTTCTCTACTGAAACAGCATCACTGTATTGAACCTTTGGCTATATTATTTTACTGTTTTGGGGAGAAAGAGCCATTGGGCAATATTTACATCATGATGCATGCAAACACTTCCAAAATAGTATATAGTTTTACTTTTTGAGAGAGAGAGAGAGAGAGAGAGAGAGAGAGAGAGAGAGAGAGAGAGTGAGGGAGAGGATTGAGAGAGAGAGAGAGAGAGAGAGAGAGAGAGAGAGAGAGAGAGAGAGAGAGAGAGAGAGAGAGAGAGAGAGGAGGGGTGGGTAATAATTACAGGATTTATTCAAACATTACCAAAACAGCATCATTGTATTGGATTACTGATGCTTATTTTGCTCATACTTCAAGAGAATGGTTGAAAATGGTTTTTCATACCATCTAAAGTCAAGATCAACTGTTTCTTTGTAAGAAAAATCCATTTCTATTTCCCTTGGGTTTACACAAAGTGTGTTTTGTATGCATGGTCATTGTAAAAATCTTTTGAATTTATCAACATGAATTCATATTCACACGAATATTTCAATTTGTATCTGTCATAAAGAATACATAAGTTTATTTACATGTTATTGCCTATATTGATCTGATCATAATGAGCTATTGAAATTATTGTGAGGAATAAATCTTTTATTTCATGTTCATGATGTGTGAAGTTTATCAGATAAAATTTCGAATAAATTAAAATGATTTAAATATATGTATTATGTACCAAGTTAGAGGTTTAAATGTCTAAATTTCAGATCATCAATATTTAGGTACCAGTAAATTGAATTTCACAAACTCATTAAACATCAATGTGGTTGATTACCACTTAGATATCATTAAATCCCAATTCACATGTGTGTATATTATGTGTACAAACACACACACATGTAAATAATGTGCACATAAAACAAATAAATATATGTTTACATGTATACATCTTTCTGTGTGAGGGATTCAATTACTTTATATGGCAGGAATAAAAACTTAATCAGAAAAGTTCTTAAGTGCGTAAATTCTTGTACATAACTGCATGTACAATCTTCCTATCATTTCACATTACAGTAGAACATTCATATCCTGGTATATTTCTATTCTTGTATATTAACATGTAAACAAATATGAAATATGATTACATATTGCATATGTACATATAACAGTGTCATCATTTATATCTATAAATAATTATGATGTAGAAGCAAAATAATTGCTGTAATGTACTCTTTACAATAATATCTCTCCCACACACGGATACCATTTCTGTAAAACAAATAAAAATAAAAACTAATTAATTAAACTTACCAGTTGAAGCCAGTGACAATTTTAAAATCCTCATTTTGTTAACGGAACTTCTCGACTGACTGTGACAGCGTTTATACCACTAATGTTTATTCATCCTACTTTCCCTTGGTAGTAATTAGCAGCTCCCAGGAAGAAAAAACACATAGCTCAAACAAGTGTTGGTATGTAGTAAAGCCTAGACTAGCTACAATGTATATGACTGTTTAAATGCATCTATTATCTTTATACTAGCTTTGGTTAACTTTGTTATGGTGCAGTACATTCTGTCTTGGAGGAACATATTACTGCAAATGGATCTATTTTTAGCAAAGGACGAAATTCCCCTTGAAGGACATAAACACTGAATGGCAGTGATCAGCCCGAAGTTACATATAAGCCAGATCAACTTGTAAGTTTAAAAACCAATGTGCTTAATGAAGCAAGACCACGGATATTAATGATACGCTTACATACTGGATTTGTATTGTTTGCTTCACCTTGAGTTATCCGTCAAATAGGATATTGGATGGATGTATCAGTGTAGCTGGTATTAACCTTTGTTTGTATCAGAAACTAAAGTACTTACATGTATTTGTAATCAACTCTGTGAGTTAACACCGTAATCAACTTTATCTGCTTCCCTGTGGGTTTAGTGACATCAGGTTTATAATGTACTTTTTGTGATACTATTTCATTTCTGATTTGGAGATTTAAGATCAGTACTAACAAGGATTACAGGTATAATTATATCTACATACTATATGTAAACATTTGTATCTACCTGTTCATGTGCAAACCTAGATTGAGTGTCTTTCTCTCTGTCTCTGTGGAAACTGCTGTCCAAAAAGGTGCTGCCTAAGTATTTGAGGAAGAAGAACTATGTAAATACATGCTGACACTAGTAATTTTACCAGGATTTATGAATGATATTGTAGGTAACTTTTATCAAACTGTATGTGTAGAGGTTTAATAGATAATTCTTGTGAAGGAGAGGACTGTGTGATATGTGTTGTAGATGTATCATCTACAGGATATGCATTAGCTCTGTTTCCTGGACGGGATTATTGTTAAAGTTATAATTGGGAAAAGTACAACTTTGCATTCAGTCACAATGTCAAAGGGAGTTCTAGGCAAACCTCCATCGGATACCCATCTGGATGATGTACCTGAAAAAATTAAAAGCATGGGGGAAGAGGAACTCTTCCGAGCACGTGCAAATAGGAAACGACACAGCATTCAGTTAGATAGACGAATAACACTACAATTACAAGACAGAAGATCCAGTAACGCAAGCTCTGCTGGTGACAGTACAGATTCCCTATGTAAGTTCCTCAGTTTTCCAGATACATGTACTTAAAATCAAACTCTGTCTCACATCTGCAACAGGTGTGTTAATGATGTCATCTAAAATATGATATATGATGTCATGTAGCATTGCCATAGAAACTGTCAAAGGAACTAAACCCTTCACCTACAAAGTAATATAAGTAGAAATTGTAAAAGAAGTTAAACCGTTCAACCACTGAGTAATAATAATAGATGCTTCATTTGTGTGCATGTTCATTTTGTATTCCTGGTAAACTTGTTCATTTGAAATGAAGTGTGAAGAACACACTCTTTGTCATTTTACACATTATCATGCTTGTAGGTGTAATTTGAAGGTGCGAATCTCTCTCTCGAATATCTCTCTCTCTCTCTCTCTCTCTCTCTCTCTCTCTCTCTCTCTCTCTCTCTCTCTCTCTCTCTCTCTCTCTCTCTCTCTCTCTCTCTCTCTCTCTCTCTCTCTCTCTCTCTCTCTCTCTCTCTCTCTCTCTCTCTCTCTCTCATACTTTCAGGCTGTAACAGATATATACTTTTTGTACTTATTTGTACATGTGTAACTTAAATGCCTTATAGAGGTAAAAACTTTTATGTAAGTTGTAGTCCCATATAAAGTCTTAGTTGACATATCAGTGATATTGTATTCTTCCAATGTCCTTAATACAGAAAGCAGATCAACTGCAATATTGACCTGAGAACCTATGACATTCATGTACATACTTGGTATTCAGCATGCTTTCTCAAATGATGACATTCTTTGATCAGTGGCAGACTGTTTGACTTGTTGTAAATGAATATGACAACCATATACAATTTTGTTTCTGTCATCTTGTAAAATGTTCTACACTGTATTTCCCCTCTATCATCATACCTTCCCATTGTAGATACAAGTACACATTCTAATTTTCTCAGCAGGTATATAAACCTACACACCACCTGTTTAGATTTATCTGGTACATGTATTTCAACATAAAACATTACTTACTGGTAGTCAAATTTGTCTGACTTTTGGTATCAGAATTTACAAAAATTTAACGTGAAGCTATTTGTGAAGTAAATTACATGGATAGAAATTAGCAGGGGCCCAGTAGCCCATGGCAAGTTAAGACTAAGATGGACTAGTAGATTTCACAGTGTTAAAATTTAGGGGTATATCTTGCACTTTCATAAATTTCAACGGATATTCTTGTAATTCAAGTTTTTGGGCTTCCAGACATGAGACTGGGCTCCAAAAATCCTGACATATGGGCCCAAATGACTCCTTGATTGCAGAGTTAAATTTCTATCCCTGAAATTTGAGACCTATTTGATGGATTTCTATTGTTGAGTCTTGCATATGTGGTACAGTGGAACCTATCTTAAAAGACCACGCTTGCGGAGGGCCACTTGTCTTTTAAGACCACATTCTGAAAATTCTTGGTTGAATAATCCTTCAAGTAAAACCTCATTTTAGAGACCACCTGCCTTGAGAGACCACATTTCAATGACAGTTGGGGTGGTCTCTGAAGACATGTTCTACTGTAATAGATCAGAGTCCTAACCTGTATTATCTAAAAGAGCAGTTTTTACCTGTGATAAAGTCATGGTACTGACTTATGCAGGATTTGAACAATGGTCCCCAGTTTGCAAAACCATTGCTCATTTGTATAATGGCTGCAAGCAGTCAGATTTCAGGTGTATATTGGATTTTGCAATTTGGTCGAGAGAGTACAAAATTAGAACTTCTTTATTCAGTTAATTGTATGTTGCAATTATCACCTCTGAAAAACAAATTATGGAAATACAGTGTTTGACCATAACACATTATTGACTGCAAACTACAAAAGACTGATCTGAAGTCAATGAAAAAGAGCATACCATTAGATAATCAGGAGTGAAAGGCTTAAAAATGATGACATTTTGTAAAAACTACATTATGTGGTAAAGTAAATAGCAAAAAAAAAAACTACAAATTTTAGATGTGGGAATAAGCGTGTTGTGAACAAAAGAAAAACATGCATACAGAAATCTCAGTAAGCTCAATGCATTCTTTTCAATTTATTTAATGTTTTATACACTCACATGTATGTGGTGACTGTTAAATTAATAATGGAATATGTTTAAACATAATGGAGGTCTTCAGGTAAATAATCACGATTAAAGGGGTTTATTTGCTTTTAAAACTACAGAACCAATATTTTACAGTGATACAGACCAATATATGTGTGAATTATATTTTGAAGGTATCCTAGCATTTCTGTTCTGCCCTTTTATGTTGTACAATGAAATATTGATCTAACACCTGATGGTTGTTACTGCAAAAAGAAAGTGAGGCAAAGAAGTTTTATGTTTGTATTTTCATGTTTATAGAATAGTTTCTTATATATCCAAGATTTTTTTTAGGATGTGGGGGTCGTCTTTCCATTTGTCATTCACTATGACTAATATGTCATGAAGTATGCATGTATATGGAGAGGTTCCAAGCTATAGGTTAAGTTAAGACCTCGGCCTCTTGGCTGAGTGGTTAAAACAGCGCACTTTAAACTATTAAGTCTCTCACCTTTGGTCAGTGCAGGTTCAAGCCCAGCTGGAACCTAGGTTGATTTTGTGCGAAGGTTTGCCAGTTTACATGAAAAGTTCAGTAGTCTCTCCATGGGTGCATTTTAACTGGGTTCTTTCCTCCATCATTAAAAACTGGCTGCTGCCATATAACTGAAAAATTGTTGACTGTGGCATAAAACACCAATAAAACAAAATGTATGTGAAGTTGCTCTAATTTTGACCTGTGCTATGGATAATGCCACTAAATCTCTAACTCATTCACCCTTAAAGATACATTTGGACTGATCTAAGTCATTGATTTACAGAAGCGTCCATTGTTTTTCAGTGGTTGATGGGTTAACTTGCCATGACTGCTGTGGCACAGGATCTTGGTTTTAATTCTCATCTAAAAGGCCAGAAGAGGCCATTAGAATGATGATTGTATTTTACATTGTACATGGGTTTGAGTACATGTAGCGTTTGTTTACATCGTTTAAGTTATTTCAGGACTTCATAACAATCCATCAACATGTTGACCCATATATCCACAGTTGCCATAGGGGTACAATATTATTATTACCCTGCTGGTATTTAATTAAAAGAACTTTGTGATTTGACTGTTAAAAGGAACCATCCTATAGAATACTGACATTCATTAAATCACTGTTGTATATGTGATCTTTGTTCATAATAATGATACCAAGTAGGATGGTATCAGTATCAACATTGAATATTCAGACTTTTTTTTGGTGCAAGTTAATCTTAGTTTGTAAAGGTATTTTAGCATTATGCATGTACACTCTACTCATGGCATGATTTCTGCGTCTCTAACACATTCAACCTTTGCAAGGTGCACAAATTAATAAAACTGAATCCCTAAGGATGTAAATATACCTTCAGTCAATATAAAGGTCACTCAATTGAATAAGCAAAAGTAGCAATTATATACAGGTGACCTTTATTGTTTAAAACAGACACTCATGGTCTTATGTAGCAATGTAAGTCAAGATCTAGACAAACCATTCGTTATCAGAGGGGTCCGCTGGATTAAGGTGTCTGTTTTGGCAGGTTTTACTGTAATTCCATAATATGTATCTCTGCAGTTTTCTCATACATGTATGCTAACTTCAGTGTTAACAAGAAAGTATAAAATTATGTACTCAGTTGTGGTACATTTTTAGATCCTGTGGCACCTGTCCAGAGAGACCACTCTTATAAAAGAGACCTGGACCTTGAGACTATATGTACATTCTGAAAACCACTGGATTTAACATTCCATTAGATAAAATCTCTTTTGAGAGATCATATTTAAGTTGCAGAAA
>BROG01000083.1:647500-707500 GCA_030159075.1 Atrina japonica | reverse complement strand
CTATCTATCTATCTATCTATCTATCTATCTATCTATCTATCTATCTATCTGTCTGTCTATCTATCTATCTATCTATGCTTTAATCTATCTATCTATCTATCTATCTATCTATCTATCTATCTATCTATTTTATCTGTGTGCGTTTTATTTGAAGTAGGTATAAGACACTTCTGTAAAGAGGAAAAACTCATATTTCGGGCCACACTGTATGTATGGTGTGAACAGGCACTATCTCCTCGCTATGCGACTTTTTCATGTCACCTATCGTGTGAGTAAGGACAGCATTTTGTCTGCTGGTCATCTGAGGTTAATAACACCGACGCCATTACCGTCCATCTATATCGTTTGATGTTCTTTTTATTGTACATTGATTTGTAAGGCCACTGAAAGAAAAATTGCCAAGGGGAATAAAATATGTGTTTGAATAAATTGTTATCTGTAATTGCAATTTTAAAAACGAAAAGTCATGAAATATACGGACATTCTTGAAATATCTGTATGAATGTATGCATTTTTATATCACCAGGACGAATTGCTTTTGTATCTACCATGAGAGTCGAAATCATCACATCAATTTTGCCATTTAGGTTATATTTGCCGTCTAAGGATTCACGGTTCAGTAAAATTTCGTGATCAGGAGAGGACTACGGATACACATTGTCAGTTCTGTTATAGAATCAGTAGTATGTACAAAATATTAACAATACCTGAAATGTGCTTCAGCTGCTTTTCCAAAAAATGTCTTTCTTTTTTACTACTAAAGAGATGTACAATTACAAAAAATAGATAAACACGGGCATAGAAATTCTTAAACTATTCTATATATTTTGTAAACTATATGTATATGCATACGACACTGGACCAGACCTTATTCTCACAAAATATATAGGAATACATGTATAAGAATTTGACTGTTTATATACATGTATCTTATTTGTTATTGTACATCAATCTAAGAGGTAAAATCAAAAATTGTTATTGAAAAAGACAATGCCCCCTTAATTCAAAAGATATCTCGTCAGTTTTAAAGTGTTTTGTTCAATTTCCAAGACAATTATTTTTTCACTTCTAATACTGCGTTTATTGTTAATTTAATTGTTACGTCTTTAAATTAATAGCCAGAATTCATTATTTTTTAAACCTTTTCAGTCACAAACATATTGTAGAATCAGAAAGGAGGACTTAAATTTCCTTGTTTAAAGATGAAACAAATTCATCGACATTAGATTTCGTTGATATATCTTTTTATTTGTTCAATCGTATTTGCAAAAATTGTCATTATGGTTCCATTAAACGTCACCACTGAATTGAGTTCACAATAGAGGGCGACATGTACATTAACTCAAAGGGGCATTAGCTGTGTTTTCTAACATAAAGAAAGATTTTTTCTTGAACTTAATGATTGTACAATAACAAAGAGCTATACACAGGCATACAAAATCTTATATTCGTATATATTTTGTGAAAATAAGGTCGTATATATTTTGTGAAAATAAGGTCAAATCCATTGTGGTATGCATATACAAATAGTAAAGTTAAATTGTCCAATTGCAAGTAATTAATTACCAAACTGGGTTTCTCAAGCAATTTAAGAAAGTTTAAGAATGTTCATGCCTATCATATCTTTTTTACATCATATTTTTTCTTAAGTAAAAAGGAGAGATTTTTTTTGAAAAAAAAACTAATGCCCCTTTTAAAAGTCGAGAAAGTTTATCCCAAGTTCGCTGCATCGTTCAGAAGAGATAAAGAGATAAATAAGGTCAAATATTGTCACGAATTACATTGGAAAGCACGACTATGATTGCCATTATGTGTAAAATCTGACGGTAAATTATACATCATAAGTTAACAAAATATATTAGAATATATTTCATATTGGAACAATAAATAAACTATACAAAATCAGTGTTTGGATCCAGCTTTTAGTGTAAGGGGTTAGTTTTAGTGAGTGTTGGTTTTCCAGATTTCTCCTGTAAGTTTTTAATACCTTATAAAGCGAACATTTTATCTATTCTTTTTTGGCCTCGACATATATGTACATCGCATAACCAGTAATAATGTCATATGCTTAATGGTTACGTCTCTGTATGACCATTATAGATGTTTCCGGACATATATGAAAAATCAATCAACCAGACCTCATCAGAATAAATGTGACAATCAGACCATTTCTGTCCTGTTCTGACCGCTCAATACACTGTTTTATTACCACATCATTGACATTTGATGAACGGATGATAATTTCACACGTGCTTGTATTCAGACTAAAGAAGTAATGTAATTCACACATGCGATAATTCACAGTTTGTGCCTTGGTATTAAATCTGGAAAATATATTCATATCTGTGGCTTTAAGGGAAAAAAGGAGTTCGATGCATTCCTGTCTCCGAGTAAATTGTTTTCCAAATTAATTTGGTAATAGTTTAAAGTATTTCATTCTCGAATCTCACGTCCACTAAAAACCTGACATTAAATTTATGGGTGTCGCATGCCTTCCACTTTAAAATGAGGTATCAAGATTCCACGTTTTGTGAAAAACGATATGTGCAATTTTAAACATCTCATGGGACGAAGTTTAAAACAGTTATAGAATTACTGAACTTAGCCTTGTAGGATTAACACACTTTGTTTAAAGGTCCAAGTTTGTGTGAAGGGCTATCATTTGTAATAATAAATAAACTGACAAGTGCTATTGAAAAGAAAATTAATATGTTTTGCAATTTAATGTTTTTTTTCACGTAACGGATGCACCTTATTTGGTATCTATCTAAAGCAAGATAGAAATATAACTTTAAATTTTGAATTTAGATGCATGAAACGAAGACGCGGGAATAATCTAGAATCAAATCAAAAGAAATTTCTAATAGGTAACTTTATTTAAAAAGGGGAGAAGCGACTGATTGGCAATTCAAAACTCAAACTTTGAAATAGACAGATAACAATAAGTTTAAAAGATGAAAACGGCGAGCATACAATGAAATTTCACATTACACTACACAGAACAAAAGACTGAGAGAGACACTCAATCTCCATCTATAACCTTGAGTAAATATAGGTAGTATTATGCCGTATTGCTTATGACTAATAGATAACCGAATAGCGGTTTCATTGGGAAAAGTTATATTATCATGGTGAATGGAATATGCACATACCTTTGGTCATTTCTGACATCAATATACAGGAATGGTTGAGAGAGAGAGAGAGAGAGAGAGAGAGAGAGAGAGAGAGAGAGAGAGAGAGAGAGAGAGAGAGAGAGAGAGAGAGAGAGAGAGAGAGAGAGAGAGAGAGAGAGAGAGAGAGAGAGAGAGAGAGAGAGAGAGAGAGAGAGAGAGAGAGAGAGAGAGAGTCAACCTAGCTGGATAATAGACTTAAGAGATATTATAAACATTCTAAAGTATAAAAAGTGAAACAAATTCAAATTGTAAGAATTGCAATCAATTTTTAATTAAGTTAGGTGTTAAAAAAGATAAGAATATTAATAGTGATCACATACATGCATGCATATATCTTTACGTCACTACAAGTTTTGAAATGCGGGAGAACAACTAGAAAAATTCAGAGAGAATGTTATTGCATGTACATGACCAGCCCAACAAATATCCAAAATGTCAGTCTCAAAAATGTAAATAAAATTTGAAATTTTATACAAGCATTTTACAGTACATTAAAAGTATTTAAAATGTTTGTAATGACAAATAGAGGTATATGTATTCTGAGATAACATTTATAAATTACATCATGCCAAATATAATTGATTTAATGTCCACAATGTTTCAGTACAAAATACACGCTTAATTGAAGGGCACAGAATAAATGCTATTTTAGGTGTAAAATCGGGTTTTCTGTCTGTATAATATCCAAAAAAGGTGTTGTGCAGTTTTATAGTTTTATAGCAGGAAAAGTATAGCAGTGTTTTATTTTCGAAAAAAATGACAAAGTGTATTAAGTTTTATAACTTTATTTTGAAACTGTGAACATTGTTTTAAAATATCTGAAGTAGAACGACCTTTCAACTTTGGGCCTGTTGGATGCAATCATCATAAACAATTATAAAAATAGACAAACACCATACTGTATAGTCTTCGCTGGAACATTGTACTCAAGTTGTTGTTATGATTTAAAAATCCAACAATTTTTACATCATACTAAATTGTCACAAATGTAATAAATAATGATACCGTAAAACAGATGCGTTTCAGCTAATACAAAAATGTCAGATGCAATAAAGATATCATGTCGTGGGCATGCCCAATCCCATATACTGGTATAATAAATATACAAATGAGTTTTATATGAGGTTGTTGAATTCGTATTGTAATAATTTCTCTGCGTGTGGAAAAACTCTAAAATGAATTCTACTGAAACTGATGGTTTTCAATAAAACTGGTTGAAACATGTAAAATATAAATTAAATATCTGAAAAAGAGAATATTTATATTCCTTATCTAACCTAAATGATGAATTGGAGATTTTGAAAAAAAGGTTTACAATGAAAATAATATTGCAGTTCTGGGTAAAGATGATCAGTTAAAACAAAAGGTCATGTGACCGGAAGTGTTACATGACTCGTCATTCTCCAAACAAAATAAGTTGATGGTAATTTTCTGGTTTTGTTTTCACACTGATAATAAAAAAGTGAACGATCTACTAGTATGAATTTTGAATAACAGTTAAATAATATCATAGCTATTTCTGAAACAATCCATCCTGAAATCCTCTTCGGGTAATCAAATAGTACAGACACTTTTTTTATTTTGTTTGTTATAGAATCTTCAATTATGATACCATACAAAACGTCAAAAGTGATTACGTCATATTGTATTGCATTTATATAACCAGTAAATGAGAAGTCAATTAATTAATGTTATCGTATTTACATACAGTATTTATTCTTAGTCTCGATTTGATTTGATTCTGTTCTTTTTTACGCCATGCTCTAACGACTCGGCCACGGAGGACCCTTACTGGTTCTGTTGATATCAGACATTGTCTTTGTAGCCGTTGGGTATTTAAGTTTGTTGGAAATTGTACACTCTCATATATTTCACATATTTTATCATTGAACTGTAAAAGATTGCAAATAGTATTTCAATGTGGGATTACAGCTTTAGTTTGGTTTTCAGGGAGATAGTACAATGATTGCGTTCACTGAGGCACATACAGGAGATGCAAATCACAATTTCATTATTTTGGTTAACTGATGCGACTTCACTTCACATCACATTTCTGTATAATTTTCACACATGGTCAAAAAGAATTGGTTATTTTTCCAATGTTTTATTTTTAAAAAAAAATTATCAAAGGCTTATTTTCATTTTTGAAGATTTGTACAGTAGAATCGTGTTTGTGCATGTACATAGTATACAGCAGAACGCCGCATATTCGAATGTCATATCTGACAAGGTTTGATTTTCCTGTTCCTATTGTCTTCCCCATATAAGTTCGAAGACTGTTGAACCAGAAAACAACTAAAATTACAAAAGAGAGAAAGAAAGAAAAAACAAACAATAAATATTTGACTGTCCCTTTAGCAATTTGGATACACGGCTTTCTACTGTAAAATAATGTGCGAGTGAAACTCTTCTACACTTTTTTGTACTCTGCTATTCCTGTTTTATGACATTATGATGACATTATGACATTCAGATTGCAGATGAAAACAAACATATACATGACATATAATGTTCACTTCAAAATATGAAATGTGCAAAAGTATGTTAAAAGTGAAAATCTTTTTTTTTTTATTTCATAAGTTGTAGCACTATGTTGTATTTTTAGAGAAGAGAAGTGTTTTTAAATAAAAGATAAATCTAACGCTAACGAAATGAAAGATGTAGGTATTTTCTGCAAGAATCATTCATTCGCTTTTACAAGAGATAAAAACACCACTCCCAAGGTAAATGGCACATCCGGGTTCTTCCAAAAACCAAAACAATGCAGTATATTTTCCAAAATCGGTTATACAAATTTAACGTGTTGCCTTGCACGGATTCCATGCATTGTTGAAGCTCTTATATTTTTTGTATCGACAAGTAGCCTGTCACCCCTGATATGATTTAATTTGGACTCGTTGTGTTTGTAAACATGGATCAATTTACCTCGGTAGACCTTTACACGTAAATGGTAAAAGGTGTGTTCTAACTACTGTTTTGGCACTGTGTATCTTATTTCGATGTATTGCTATGAAAGGTAACGGAAGTTAAGTAATAAACACTTGACTCTGCTCTTACGCAACATTTAATAATGAATGTAATAATCGAAAAATAGATACCGAAAGGGTCAAATCGATCACCTGAATTATAAATTTATCCCAGGAGGAAATTTGTGACATTAAATCTAAAGCTTGGTCATCCTTACACCGACAGAACAAAATTTAAAGAACTGGGTATCGTTTCATAAAAGGTCGGAAACTTTAGAATTACCAATTAGTTTTTCCACCGTTTCATAAAGCAAGTCGGAATTGTTTACGACTACCGATTATTTAGTATGACGAATATAAAGGTGGTTTTGTAGAATAGAAAAGGTGAAATGAATTGTAGGAGAGTCGATCATGATGATTGGGAAAAGGCAAGATCAGTACCTTATTTTGAAATATATAAATCCGGAACGCGATAAGTGTGTTACGATATACATTCCTTAATTTATACAATCTAAGGGCGGTAAGTGGTACATCTGTATTGGAAGACGTTGGGTCTCCTACCAGTCTTATTTCCCTCTAACACACCAAACAAAGTAATTTACTCTGTCATTTCAAACAATTTCTAAAAATATTTCAAGTGATCTTGATGAAAACATTCATCCAGTCGGAAGTTACCGACTAAATTTTGTTGTGAATCAGTTGTCGGAAACGGTAGTCGAATTACTGTGTATACGACTTTTTCCGATTTTACGACCTTTTATGAAACCATGCTCTGGTCTTGCGGTAAAATATTAAAACGTTTACGTACGACTCACATTTAAAAGGCACTTGACGGATTACTTAACGACTACGTCAATCGACGTCGAATGTAATGGCATAGCAATAGGTAACGTGAATAAAGCTGGGTTTTTACAGATAAATCGAGCAGACTTTTTTAAGTGTAAACGAAGATGAATTGAGTGATAACAATAACAATTATAATGCGAATTAGAAAGCAATTGCATTAGGGTTATGGCTCAGTGTATTGACAATACGGATACAATCGGGAGAAGAAAAATCATATGTGTGGTGCAGTAAAGTCTTACTCATGAGAACAATCAGTTACCAATGGCCTGCCATTGTTAAACCTTATCATAAAATGTTTTATGATATGTAGCTATATCCACATTCAATCAAATTGTATAATATAAATTATAATTGCTCCATATGAAGTAAATACAATGAGAATGTATTGATGAATTTAGAAGACCAAGTCTTTGTTTTCCGGCGGGACATGGATCAAGACGAATGATATCATTTTATTATTATAGAAATGATCCACAGATATTTGAGGTACTCGATCTAAACTACTGTAAACGTGGTAATTTACGCGTGAGGGTAATTTACACATAATGCGCTATGTATTTTTCCTGTGTATATTACCCCTGTGTACCAGCCCACAGTTGTGCTAAGAATAAAAGTCTAATACAGGGATGCTCACAGTAAGTTGTTAACATCGCGTAAAACACCCCTCGCGTATGGTTTGCATGAGAAAATCGCGTACTTAACAACACGCGAAAATATCCACATTAACATTAGTATAATCAAACCAAAGACCAATTTGTTCATAATGGTAGGTAAAGAAAAAAGGGTAAATGATGATGATGATGATGATGATGATGATGATGATGATGATGATGATGATATATTTACAATAACACAAAAATATCACATTTTACTTTCAGATTATTTAAAATCGAATACCCTTAGTAAAAGGTATGGCTTATTTAGACAGTGTTGTAACATTTTGTCATTAAAAAATATTACAAAAGCTGTCACTAGATGATGAAATGTCAGTTGAATATTCATCTGAAGGCATTGCACACAGATACTCAGTCGAAAAAGGTAGGTTTGTTGTTATCATATCATAGTGCTGCACACGTGTCAATACTTCCGGTTTATTGATAACTGGAAGTCACTAACTTATTTGTCACAATAATTATATACTTTGTTTATTTACACGCATATTCTTCTGTCCTTTCACTACACTTGTTGCAATGTACATAACAACACCAGTGAAATTTACAGTTACACTGCCAAGTCTTAGTGTACTGATGGGTATTATAACCTCTACCGCAACACATGAGGTCACAACCGTCTGTTCCTGAGGAAGTCCTATTACACTTCCTTCCAACAGTACCTAACGATCCTGTGCTTTCATCATAGTCACAATAATTAGGAGATTTCTCAAGATACACCAAATCTGCTCTTCTTGGTTTCGTATGAGAGCGCTTCGATCTTTTTAATGTCAGGTAAACTGGACGGCGATTACGCCCTCCCACCATCGGAACAACAGTTCTTGACATCATGTATTTTTTCATTAAATGGTTCCCTATTTTTCGGAATGGTGGAAGAGTAGTCCAACAAGTTTGCATTGTACAAGAACCCGAAACACCATGGCATTTACACTCTGTTTCCATATTTTCTTTGACTGCCTGTAATTACATATAAAACATGATATTATTAGATAATAAGTATGAATGTAAGAACTATCAATGGATATTCGAAACTCCAAGTCTTTATTTTGAATATTTATAATTTTTTTTATATAATAACGGTCTCAACATGAAGAACAATTGAATGTCATGTATCTCAGACGGGATGGGACCAGGTGTACGGAAGTATTCAGTGTCTCCATGTTTGATATAATCATATACCACCATTTCTTGTGTGTTTAGGTATATGCGAGTTTGTATGTGTGCTTGTATGAGCGGATGATACAGAAAGATCCATGCGCCAAAAACTCATCTATTTATCCTTCTATCTTTCTTTTTATCACAATATGGTTAAATTCAAGAGTCTATTGCACCTTAACCCGGTTTTTGTAATAACTGTTAAACACGGAATTCGTTTGAACTTGGTAGGTAATCGATTGTATACATAAATGTCAAAAGTCTAAGTAAGAAAAGGGCAACAGTATAACTTCAGAGGACTCCAGATAATGACTGTAAATTAAGGTGTATGAAATAAAACTGAAATGTTCAAATTGAAGTCTTGCTATTTTGAAATATATTCGCGATATACATTATTATAAAACGTCTACACCTTACACCCATATAAAAGGAAATAAAAAGATATACATATAGATATTCTGAAGTAATTTTCCAACAGTTTAACAAGAAATAAATAGTGCAATTTAAAATTCTAAATTATGCTCAAGGTGTGGTGTCTGAATCAAGCATCCAAGTAAAGATATAATCAGAAATTGGCAAGGTAAGACATTTCACATTAAGTATTTTGATGAGCTACGGATGAATATATGTACACATGATTTTAGATGTTACTTATTTATTCCATTTTCAAATCAATCTGACACAACTTTAAGGCAATATATATTTCTTTAAATGCAAAAACCTATAGATTCGGAGAAATACGAAAAACGTAATTAACTTTTGATAAAAATAAATTGTCTCTCGGGGAAAAAAACGTGTCAGTTTTGCGTTTACTCACATAGCAGTTTAAATGAAAGATAGATCATGGCTAAGGTATATTCCCATGTTTATTGTAGAATTTGCGTCATTTGCAGTGAAATAAAATATGGGTAACAATTGTGTTATGCATTTGTAGATAATCATCTAAGTCTGTAACCTTTATGTTGTAGCTTGAATACACAAGAAAAAGAAAATAATTGTTTAACAATGATCATGGTTACGGACATGTTTTTTCCTAAATCACAGCGATTTTAGCGTTTGATAGTATCATTACCGAAACTTCAAACGACCACGTGCGCTTATCAAGTCCTTAAAAATGTCATAAATCTTAGCCTGACTATCTGCTTCGAACACCAATACCTTTTGATCCCCAAACGAGTTAACAAAACAAACTTTTGTTTACATTGTAAGGCTTATCTTATCTTCACCAAACCATGGAAGAACATCCTATTCGGAAAGAAGATGTACTTTATGTCCTAAACGTTTTCATAGACTCCTCGACCTTGCAAAGATCGTTAAACTTTGTTAAATGAGTTTCTCATGGGTCTTTGTGTCCATTCTGATATAATGGACTATGGTTAGTAGCATAAATTACTTGCAACAGCTTCTCCGATTCCCTATTCCCAAAACCATTGATGAGAGGAGATAATGTAAATCTGAACTAAGTGTTAAACTTTGGCGGAAGAATTGCCACCCAAAAGGTGAAAAAAAAATACAAAAAAAAAAAAAAAAACCAAAAAAAAAAAACCAAAAAAAAAAAAAAAAAAAAAAAAAACTATGGCAGCCAATAATTTCATTAACCTTTATTATCTCAAAGAATTGAACTTCACCAGAATTTGTTAAAACATAAAGGTTAATGGTAAGGTTAATCGATGACTGAATTGTATAGTTCCGGCCTTACCACCATCAATGATAACTAAGTAAAACTGTACAGCGATTGATATACAAGATATAACTATGATGGCTCGATAGAAATGATAACTACAGCAGAAGTCCCGGATATTATGGAAGTCTTGGATTAACTGTAAACATAAGTATTGAGAAAGTTCTGAGTCTAAAATAGTGGTAAGTAGTCAAAATGTACCAATGGATAATCGAAACTGAACTCCAGTAGAATACGACAGATTAGATATAAAATGGTCTTAAAATGAAGAACAATTGCTAATCCCAAATGGCATAGGACCAAGTACCCGCAAGGAGTCAGCGTTCCCTGGCCGCTACTGAAAAGGTCAGATATAACAACAGTCTCAACAAGGAAAACATTTGCGAATCCTAAACAAGGTCGTCCGGAGAGAGTCAGCACCTCTGCCAGCAGGCCACACCTACCGCAAAAGAAACCCACCATACATCCCTGAATTTTACTGCCTTAAATATCAATTGCAATACCATAATGATTTCTTTGATATTAGAAAGAAAATGAAATGTAGGGAGAATCAAAACGATAAAAGTATTACAAATGAGAAAAACCGCATATTGTTTAAACAAAAATCTTGAGAGAATTAAAACGATATTTAAGTGTTACAAGTGAGAAAAACCACATATTATTTAAACAAAAACCTATAGAGGAAGTGTCGATGTCCTCCAAGACAATATGGTGTTCTTGCTGACATTTTAACATTGATGACAGAAACAGAGTTTTTCCACCTGCCGTATAATGCATAGAACACGGAAAACAATTCCTTACGGAAATACGGTACATGTAAATTATAGGAATTTACATGGACTTAGTTGTAAAGCAATCAATACTCGTATAAACTACCAAAAGAAATGAATTGCATTTATATTCTTGAGGGGGAAATGCATGCATTGGCTATTGAAGACCCGACGGAACGCCAGACTCTGCTTTGATATATATATAGATATATAAATATATAGGAACGCAGGGCATTGACTGGAAAAAGGAAAAAGAAGACTACAAGAATGCATACATCAATGTATACAGACAGACAGATAGACAAACATGCATACATACATACATACGCAGATAGATAGACAAATACCATATAGATAGAGAGGTACTACAAAAGAATATCCATGCAATTCATTGTTCTCAAATTATCTTACTTGTGTAATTAACCGCAAGATGGAAGATTTTTTGACATATTAATTGGCAAAATTGATTAATTCATTTACTTCTTGGAGTCTTAAAGATAATTTTAGCTGCTTGATAGAAGTCAATGCACATCACCTGCAGTATACTGATAATGAGAGACGATAGACTCGTGTTAAATAGTATATTTCATCAGCGTGAAATGCGTATGAATACATGTTAAAGGTCACGTGTCACAACTTGAAAATAGAGAAATCATGATAATGGACGATGAATATGACGAGTTGTTTAGTGTAATTTATCCCAAAATGTCGTGCTAAGACAAGATATTGTAGTGACAATTTCATTGTCGATCATGTCAAACATTGAATAAATCATGATGTAATATAACTGATTAAACGAGTATACAACTGAAGTTTGTCAGTAGACTCAATTGCTTCTCTTTACACGAACAAAACTATTCAAGTGAGGTTAATTTGGGAAGAGCATCCACAACCTTAGATTTGAGGTGTCCTTCAGTACAATGTAGGTTATCGCTTCAACATGGCAGCATGCATGCAAAAATATGATATACAAAAAAAGCACACGTAAACATTACATCAGTGACACATCCTTTTTTATCAATTAGCAACAAAGATAAAACAAAACGAAGGATTTGACATTTGTTTAGAAATGATTGACGTTACAACACGAATGATAATAGGTGTACTACAAAGACTATATATATATATATATATATATATATATATATATATATATATATATATATATATATATATATATATATATATATATATATATATATATATATATATATATATAAACCAAATTCAGTGATCTAAGGAATGAGCATTTGGACTTCAGAATTAGGACTTGTAATTTCACAGAGCAAGGGAGCCGGCCTGGCTCAGTCGGTAGCGCGCTCGACTCTTGATTGTGAGGTCGTGAGTTCGAGTCCAGCCGGCGGCAGGTTGGTTTCCTGTCTGTCGGGTGAGACAGGAAAAACCGTGGCCCCGTGTCACAGTAGGTGTCGGCACGTTAAAGAACCCTCACTGCTCAATGACTGTAAGTGCCGGGCATAGGCAAAATAAAATTTGAAACCCTTCACCGGCATTTGAAGACGTCTCCATATGAGTTAAATACTCTTGAGTGGGACGTTAAACAACAATAAACAAACAAACAAACACAGAGCAAAGAGTATAAATCTTATGAATGAGCCTATTTCCCAGATTGTTGGATATTTATTATAATCTTGAGTTTGAATAGCATATGTGGAAACTCCATGACACGGGGAATTTATTTTCCGACCAACGACTTAATTTATTGATATCCGCCCTGTTTATCTGACCATGTTCTGCTGTCAACGATTGACCCTAAAATATGTTACATCTTCCAATAATCAACCGATCCTTATGTTTCTGATTTAACGGTATTTTACGCAACACTTAACAATTTTTGGGTTATATGGTGGCTGCCAGTTTTTTAAGTTGGAGGAGGGCAGAACCTGGTTACGATAAAGAAAACTGGTAACCTTTCACACAAAATCAGCTTATGTTCCAATGGGGTTCGAACCTGTGCTTGCAAGAGGTGAGAGACTTCATCATGGTTTAAAACGTGATGTTCTAACAACTCACGCAGATTCCCCACTCCAACGATCGTAACAACACAGTATAGTTCTAAAATCATTAATAAAACTGAAATATGCAATAAATCTTACACAGCAAAGAAATACATTAGTATACTAAGAAATCATTTTTGTTAAATATCGCTCAATATAAGCATGCATAAAAATTTATATAACATATAAATGATTTTAAAATTACATAATCAATTGATGGTTCATGATGCATATAGCGAACTAGATCATAAAAGTTCAACAAATTTTCGTCTTCAAAAAATAAACCGTGTGAACATTGTTAATATTTTCTTCATATATGATAAAGTTATACGATTAAATTTATGTAATATCTTTCATAGTCCCCTGGTGAAAATATTGTGCATGGATTAGACCATTTGATAATCTGTTAAAATAAAGATATGTCTAATTTACATTGTGTTTATGAGTATAGACCTAATTTATTTTACAATCATTTACAAACAGGTTACATCAACTTACTTAAAAACCGACCGCCACCATATAACTGAAAAATTGTTGAGTGTGGCGTAAAACATCAATCAAAATTCATTCAAATTCTTCTTATATGAAACGTATCTTGTTGGTTCTTATGTTAGCGTCATGGGTGGAAACCGGAGTACCCACGTGCCGGACTTGGCAACCGCCATACCATCTCACATACTCGCCTGTCCAACCCAAGGATCGAACCCAGGTCGCAATGGTTAGAAGCCAGTGTGCTAACTCCTGCGTTAAACGGACATCATTCTGGAGATACAACTAAACACCCGGGAAATCGGTTGGTTGAAAAAGCGTAGGGAAAGCGGAGCTACTATTTTGATTGTAACCAAGTGTCTGATTGGTTTATATTTTATCAATGAACATATTTTTATATTTTTGCACAATAAAATTTATATTAAGAATTGAAAATGCCGAATCAGCATAAATTACTTGTATTTTGATATAATTAGTGCCAAATTTCTGAAAAGTATCTGAATTGTGATTTCACTGTCCATTCATTGCGAAACTGCTGGGGGTTGAAATATGGCCAAGTGACAGAAAAACTAGGTACATTTGCACATGTTTTGCACTTATTTTCAGATTGCGGAAAGGACGCCAAACAGATCCATGTATAATTTACAGGTCAAAACTCCTTCGAAAGATGAGATATACGGGAAATCGTTAACATTGTCGCCTATGGAAAACTATTTACTTGTCTCTGACCAAACCAAGTATGCATAGGGAAAAACGAAAAAACATGAATTTTGTTACCGCAAAGAATACCATAAAATTCTTTACATTTTATCATAAAATATACTTTTAACCAAAATATAATTCATTGAATTTTCAAAGCTTTGCATCCAAAATTGGGCAGCATGGGAGAGCAAAAAGAATAGACCTTTTCACGACAACTGCGAACCTATGAATCTGGACAGCAAAATGATACAGATTTCCAAAAATGAAATCATGAAACAATCAGTTATCGTTTTTTTTTATTTTTAGTGGGGTATCTATACCATTCTGCCGCTAAAAGTTACATGACCGCTGTTATCGGGAAAAGATCTATGAATGCGTTTTAAACCCACGCAGAGAAAAGCCGAATCATAGTTTTTTTCTGTTATTCATATTATTCTAATTCGATGTTTTTGTGATCAACTTATCAAGTAATTTATATATATATATATATATATATATATATATATATATATATATATATATATATATATATATATATATATATATATATATATATATATATATATATATATATAAACAAACGTTTACGCGAAAATAAAAATTAGACCTTATTACTCTGGCAATATTTGAAATAGCGCGTTGACAATTATTACTTTTCTGATAGATCAAATCAGGTCGATAAATTCTCTACAAACACCAGCTATTGATATTAAGTTATAAAACTTAACACTAAAGCCGTCAAAATTTTAACAATTTTGTGGTTTGCATACTGTAAAATGTTTGTGAATAATACGAATCCTAGGGTAAAATGTAAAGCGAACAAACAGAGTGCGCATAGCATTGTAAAGCAAAATATGGTTAGTCATACCTATGCTGCAATAAAACTGAATCTATACTCACTAAATCTTAAACTATTAAATAGAAATCTGCCAGCTAGACCGATGACTCAAATTTTATCACCCTCGTTTCTACAAATTTTTAACATTATAACACATTGATAAAAATGATAGGTATAATAATCCTGAGAAAAGTTTCAATTTTAAACTTCTTTGTAACAAAATATTTAAATTGTCGGCTTTTGCGAACCTGATTAATGGAAAATGCAAATGTTCAGTAATGATACATTTGTCAATTTCGTTTCGCACTCGTACAACATAAGATAATTCCCGGTTTCATACCTAATCTAAAGAGGGCATTAGCGTAAGATTGTGTTTTTGTATTATTCCTCCTCCGATTTCTATCTTCCTATCGGACTCCTTTTCTGGTTGTTCTACACGGAGTATCGAGGTTAAACAGTAAGCTCTAAATTGTGAGCTCGAGTATAACATTTCTTGATCAGGACACGAGTTTAGAGGATTTAAATACACTTGTCATCACAAAAACGTTGATTCATTCTGTCAACCACTGCTATATAGATATCGTTACCTATCAAATACTCAATCCAGAGGAGTTTTTATTGAACGAACATGTTGTTATGTAATCAAACCACACTACAGTAATATAATATTACATTCAAATAAAAATCAAATACTTTACATGATCTTGAAAAGAAATGTTGTAGTGATTGAATCACAAACCATTTATCTGTTTAATTCCCGAACGCTATGTTACAAAGATTTTGTTTGTGAGGTTTCTACATGTTAGCAAAAGTATAATCATTTATCTAAACACTTACCTTTCTGCTTATGTGCAATATATAACTTTTACAGTCAGACATATGCTCATCAGTATATTTTACCCGTAATTCTTAAACATTGAATAATAAAAATGACGGGGTACTGTAAGATCTCCAGAAATCATAGTAAAATTAAATGGGCATTAGCTGTCTTTTTAAAATTCTCTATTTTTACAACTTAGGTTGATATACAATAACAAAAAGAGATATACACAGGCGTAAATATTCTTAAATTCTTATATATATTGGGAAAATTGCTTGAAAACCCAGGTTTGGCACTTTTCAATTGCAATTGATTAACTCAACCTCACTATCTGTATATGAATACCACTCTGGACCTGACAATATTTTCACAAAATATATAGAAATATATTTTTTTATGCCTGTGTATAGTTCTTATTTGTTATTGCCCATCAAGTACAAGTAGTAAAAGTAGAAAAAATCGAAATAATCTGTAGGGTTAAACACAGCTAATGCCCCTATAAGTCTGTATAGAATACCGAATATTGAGATAAATTGTAACGTACAATATATATATATATATATATATATATATATATATATATATATATATATATATATATATATATATATATATATATATATATATATATATATCAATGTGTTCTCAATACCGACGTCCTGGATATGATATACAAAAGCACTTAATACTGGACAAAAATGGTTATCTAAAAAAACCTGGAATAAGGTTTCAGGATGAGTAGTAAGTAGTAATACCTGCAGGGACATTTACATAAAACATGGAATACAGAATATATGTACAGGGAACACCTACAACAAGTGTATGCAATTTTAAAACATAGTTAATATTTGACAAAATTGGACCCCTGTAAAGCCGGCTGTTGAATGAGGTGACAAGAGGAGCGTGTATCCCCTTTTAAGTGGCGATACCTACAGAGAAGCCCTACAACAAGTATATGCATTTTTAAAGCACGAAATATAAGCCAACAACCTTTAGTGCGATACATGACTATACATTAGGAATAATTCCGGTTTACGAATAAAATCGAAAAAAATATTAACGGGTCATGGGTGAATCACCTATCTATAGGTTTTCGTTATTTGAAATCGGTGTTCTTAATGGCGTGTTATTATCTGTCCGGGACTGTAAAAGTAATCTGGCATTGCAACAAACAACGACAGTGTATGTCACATGAATCAAGGATCGTGCTTTTATTTGATATTATGTTTTAGAGATGAATTCATGTAAAAGCTCGCTACCAAGAGTAACACATATGTACAAGGATGTGACTGAAATGAGAAGAACTACAAACTAAGAAGTAATGGGATTCGCTGACTTGTTGTTACAGACATACAACACGCAATAATAATTTTGGGGTCACAACAAAGTTACAGTTCTGATACCGATCATGTCTGAAATAAGTATCATTCTAACTTTATATTTAACCTGAAAACGTTTCAAATATACAGGGCAACTGTTCCATTGATCCAGCTACATCAGTATATAGGAAATAATACAGGAGGAACATGAATGCTTATGTGATACATTTTTGTTTAATTCTAATATTTGTCAGTTTGTTTGTGTTACTTTAAGCCACACTCAACAAGTTTCCACGATCAGTTATATGTAGATGACCATTTTAATCATGCAGGAGAATATGTTTTACAATATTCGACGGTATGTACATCGAATTTACCAGCGTAATCGGCAAAGTCCCTAGCGAGGATCAAACCAGACCGAAAGAGGTTGTGGTTTAAAACGAAGTTCTCTGACCCCTCGAAATTGAAATCCTCTGCCTAAAAAGATGCAAAACAGAAATATAAAGTCGCGAGACGCTTTACACAATGCAGCATCAACTTTACAAATGTTCCTTCTTGAAAGAAATGGAAATAATAATGCTAAAAGGTATCGGTACCCGGTCAGGGGATACGTACTCTTCCATGACACCTGATCCCACCTCTGGATTTCCAGAGGTCCGTGTTTGTCCAAATTTATTTTCACCAGATGTTTTATTGTATCCTGGACATCCTGTAGATTTAGACTTTCGTATCTGATATTTTATGACGGATTGTATGCTGCAACTTGACATTATTGTATAGGTAATACTGATAATGATGAAGACTTAAAAATGAAAAACTTGGGTGGCCATTGAAATCCGTAGATATTTAAATCAGCATGCATATTATATATATATATATATATATATATATATATATATATATATATATATATATATATATATATATATATATATATGAAAATCACAATTAAAACCACCTAACCGACTGACTCAAAGTGGTCTGATTAGTGAGGTGGTCTCGTGAATGAGGTGTTTTACTTACATTTATCAAGAGACTGAAAATAAATTTATGGTCTGAAATGCGAGGTGGTTTCATTATCGAGGTAGTCTTTAAACGAGGTTATACTGTATATACACACATGGGAAGATTAAACGTCTCATCCTTTTATTTTACTATTCATTCTATAGAATAGGAAAGGTGATTTCTATATAGAGTGTTTGCACTCTTATCTACAATCGACATTTGATAATATATGTAAACTGACTATTTATATTAATCTCTTTATCAATGAGAAGGCGTTGAAAGTATCCTACTCTCTATAAAAACTCCTAATTCAAATACCCTAGCAAAACGAGTCGATTTGATGTAAAACAAGTGCATTAATGGCAATATAAACATATCTCAAATACCTACACAAGGAAACAGCAATATGTAATTATGAAACACTACACAGAGTTTGAAAAATTGCATTTTTCATTCTGACATACTATTAAACTATGAATGAAGTGTCAAGCTGTCAGCCTGAACACACACATAGGGTAATCTCGGTAATGATGTAAACACTCCAGAAACGAGGAAAGAAAATTAAAAGGCCTATGATTCCACGTAATTCTTTAAAAACACATTATCGACTATACACCGTGTCTTTAAACTATGTAATTATATATTAACACTTTGCATGCACAAAGAAATTAATTAGTGACGTTTTTTTATGTTGTGTAAACCCATGTAAACGAAGATACAGGTAGACCAGTGAAGAGACACATACTGTCCTAACTTGAACTAACCTCCGCAAGGATGACAAACCATGTGAGCAATAAATCAGAGTGTCATATTGTGTTTGAATTACATACTAAAAACCAACAAATTACTAGTCCCAAAACACAGAAAGAAATTTAAACAAAACCATACACCAAAATACATTAATCATGTAAGTATGAAATTAAAATTTCACTTCTCCTCCTTGATAAAGGCTTGTGGTATTTCTTCTTATTTCATAAGTTTGACTATTTCATTACTTTATATCAAGAAATAAATACAGACGATTTATAATTTGACGCATGTCAGATGTAAAATTAATGGCTAATGTCTGATGATGTAGATAAGAATGGTTTATTTAACAACGATTTTCTTTTGAATACTTAGATAGTTTTTACTTCCAAAACTGCTGTTAGTGAAAAGGGGCATAAACCAATACTGTTGAGTAAAACATGATCTAACAGACAAATTGCGAAAGAGGACACTGCCTATTTTTTACCTTACAAACGAAATATGTAATTTTACAAAAAAGTTTTGCCTTCACATTTAATGTACATACACGTATTACGTATTACATGAATAGGAAGTGTGTAAGGGATTGTGTCGCTGTACGCAGAAAATAAAAAACAAAAGTACACAATGAAATTGGTGGCATACAAGATCTATTACAAAATTTCTCATATATATTTCTTTTTTTTTGGTTATTTTTTACGATATGCAATGTTGATAACTTCCTATATGGAAAAGGTAAGATATTAATCACAAAATGAAATGCGGCATCGCCGCATGTATACCGTTATATATATTGTTGACTGGTTTATACCGACCATGACCGGTGACCATGTTTAAAACTGGGTTAGCCAGCCGACGCACGTCGGGTGTGGCCAGTGGACAGGGACAGGTTACCCTTCCATGACATCTGATCTCAAATCCATTTTATTGCAGTTCAGTATCAATTTTCGGTAACAGACCTGCACACAGTTTACATACGATAGTCAATCCTAGCAATAATGATGTATATATTTTACATTGATACACCAAGGCAGGATAGCGCCATAAAACTCCGAGACATTTGAATTGTTCTTCACACAGTTTTTTGTCACAAACACCAAGCGTTGAGTACAATTTTCAAACTTGAGTAATTCTTCTAAATATCAGGGCGGTGGGCCATGTTAAACTAAATAAATTACAACTGGAAATAGTAATGACGTAAATTTAACCTTTTTTTAATTTTACGAAATATAAATGTCAAGATATAGCTGAATGACATGTGTAGTATTAATTGTGACATAATTACATATTAAAACATGTTGTTTTTACGACTGTAAACCACAAAATTGCAAAGTAATTCATTAATTTGGTTAACGATTATAATATCATCTGTTTCATATGCTATCTTATAGGAGTCAAGGAAAATTGTATTGTCCCAGGATATCGATGTACACAGAGTATGGTCAGTCGTAAGAATGTTTGTCCTGGTTCGATATGATTGCGATAGCCACCGGTGTGTTGGATAAGACACGTGACAGTGTCATGTTAAGGAATACTAGCTACAGCTTGTCCAAAATAAAGAAAACGTTATAGCAATGATGTACACGTGGCAAATACACACGCATAATACATACACAGATACGTATAGACACATACAGACCGCATATACATACATACACACACGTACCACATACACACATACAAACACCCATACATATAGTCACACGTGCCACATACACACATACATATTCGAACCACATGTACACATACAGACAGACATATGTATCATATACACACATACGCAAACTTGCCATTTATACCTACAGACTCGAACCACATACACACGTACACATACAGGCAGTAACACACGTACCATATACAAAAACACACTTACCACATACACAGATACGGACACATGCATACCATATACACATATGCGGTCACTGCATACAACACGTACGCATACATACACACACGTACCACATACACACATACGGACGCATGCATACCATATACATATGTACGGTCAATACATACAACACGTACGCATACATACACACAAGTACCACATACACACAGATACACACCTAACACATACACAAATACAGGCACATACGTACCATATACACTCATACACAGACACACACGTAAGACATGTTCATATATAGACACAGACGTACCATACATATATTTCTTCTACAGATCCATCTCATGTGCACTTTTATGCAGAGTAACATCTCGACATAATAATTAATGTGTAAACTTTATGAAGTTGTACATATTTACATAATCAGACGTCCGTACTTTAACACTAGAAAAATACAAACTGATGTTACAAAGCTTTTATCTTACATAATTACTGTGTAACGTCTAATGAGGTATTAAAGGAGCATTAGCTGTGTTTACTACTTGTACTTGATGTACAATACCAAATACTAGCTATACATAGGCATAAAAATCTTATATTCCTAGATATTTTGTGAAAATAAGCTCCAGTGTGGTATGCATAAACAAATAGTAGGGATGAATAAATCAGTTGCAGATAAATAATTGCCAAACTGGGTTCTCAAGCAATTTTCACAAAATATTTGAGAATATTGATACCTGTGTATACATGTATATAAAACATCTCAGATACCGTAGTATAAATCTTTAGGATGTCCAGAATATAGATACAAATCTGGTAAAAATTTGACAAACACGGACCTCTGGAAATCAAGAGGTGCGTCAGGTGCCATGGATGAGTAAACATTCGCTGTCGACCGGTCACACCCGCTGTGAGTCCACAGTCAAATTGAAATGAAATAAGTGAGGAACGAATCCTCGTCACAATTGGTACAGACGTCTCAACAATATACAAACTGATCTTACAACGCTTTTATCTTACATAACTATCGAGGCATTAAAATGACATTAGCTGTGTTTACTACACAGTTCATGTACAATAACAAATAAGAGATATACACAGGCATACAAATCTTATTTTAGTATATATATATATATATATATATATATATATATATATATATATATATATATATATATATATATATATATATATATATATATATATATATATATTACATCTCTTTCTGCGATTGTGTATCAATCTAAGTAGTAAAAAGGAAAGTAAAGTTCGAAAATACATATCTAATGCTCCTTTATAATCAAGTTGCATATGATCACAAAATACCTATTTTCAACGGAGAAAATTCATAGTTGGATACAGGTATTCTAAAAGAATATTCACAAATAAAACTTCCTATAGGAATACTGAGAAAAAACTTTAAACATTAAGTATCTTATTTACCCGAATCTATATCTTGAAGTATTACAAAAGTAATACAAAAGTAATACAAAACAGAGCAATGTTTTAACATGGAGGCGTCTCTTATTGGATATGTAGCATTACAGAAATGTAAATTTATTTATTTCATACAACCTCTGTGGTAGCATTTTGAACAACACATGTCAATGAATACTATCATAATTTAGACATGAACAAATTAATTTTGCATTTGAAATACTTTAAAACTTGGTCTATAACACGTTAGTTCCTGAATGTTGAGTCTAAATGTGGTTTTGACTAAGATGCTAAAATATTAATTATTTGAATAATTCTGTCAGAGGTAGCTAGTTAACATTCTATATAAACGACTCGCCGTCACCGTATACAATAATCGTGTTTAAAGAAGTTAATCTGTTACTAAAAATGTAGAAACGGAGACTGCTGATCAAGAAAAAAAACCCAATGTGACGTGTAGCAAATATACGAACAGGCATGGTTAGTGTATACTTATCAGTCAATATAAATGCATTTCTGTTACCCTGTAAATTCTCGCCCCCGTTCAATTTTCGCCCTTAGATAGGAGGTCACATTTAAAATGAAGGCGAAATCTTCAGATCAAATAATGGAAGCAAGTACATATAGGCAATCCATGAGACCGTTGTGACCAAGGATAATTTAAGACTGATTGAATGTCTTTTATCGTAAATAAACGAAAAAAAAACAGGGACAAACATTTCCAGGTGTACAGTACGGCATTAATCAGAGTTATCGATTGTGACGTCATGTCTTTACGTGAGAAAGCAACGTCATTTTCACAGAAACATATTACGTCACAATTGGTAACTTTTTTATTTTACACACAAACAAATGACATCACAATCGATACCTGCTAAGAGGGGTGGTGACTCTGGATAATGAAAATACTTAATAGATGGACCTTCGTTGTAAAGTTAGCTATTTATTTTCTATTCCCGATCCCTAATTAATTTGATTTATTCGTTAATTCGTGATGTGGAAATGTTGATTTGTATACAAAGCTAGTATTCGTCTTTCTCATGGAATAACAAAATTAAACCTTTGTATTAACCGTTAAAACATAATTATATAATTTCAGGCTCAGCATGAAATATTTAAAAAAGGAACCAAAATACTATACATACGTGTAGATTTCAGATTTATTACTTGATATTCCAAGATTAATAAAAATCTTGATTATTTTCCTTTGAGTTAGTCTCTACAAAGCATACATATTTTGAGCATACATCATCTAAAACGGGACGGATTTTTACTTGTGACATTAACAACAAAATTCCGAACCCTCTGACCACAAACTTTCTATATAGTATATAATTCTTATATGTCTGTGTTTCTCAAAATAACGAATTTTTCTCATTTAATCCTGTCAGCGGTTAATTGAAAGTTTGTTGTTTGTTTTCTTGTAATAGGAAAACGACAAAACGTATGCTATGTTGGCTAGTTTAGATATATCATGTATTCTATGTTTATCCATCTTCGCAACTTATCAAACAGCTCTCTACCACATAAAAGGTGTAGACATCTCATGCCCTTTAAAGTAAATATTCAATACTTGATCTCTTGTAGTATTTATAAAAGATTCAATTACAGAGATATAATTGTGGTAACAAACATTTTAATTCTCGTACCCGATTTGATAAATACAACATTTACCTGTGGAGTCACATGAAAAGAATTTTACTGATTAAAGAATTGAAGTGATCAAACCTTCAAAAACATATATTTTGCTTGGACTACCCTCGAGTGAACATAAATTGTTTCTGTACAAATACAATTTTTTCTGCTTTTTGAGGATGGATACAACGATATCCCGCACTAGGCCATTTAACTTTGTTTGGTTTGCACTGTCGCATTGTTGTCATATAGTTCTTTATCCTATTAATTTCAAACCTTTTAAACTTTAATTACAATACCTATTCATACTAGTACTCACACACAGGTCTCGGAGAAAAATGTCGTAAAAGAAATAGACCACCACCATGAGATTTAAAGGAAAATGCTTCAGACATTGTTTCTTTTTATATTACCCAGATTGATTTTATTTCCCCAATTTTGAAAATTTACAATCAAGAACTTTCACAAGCACACATGAAAGACCGATGATATATATAAGCAAAGAAATATGTTCATGGATGGTTTCATAACCTAAAATTGCGATAATACAATGCCTACTACGTAATCACACACTTACATAGTATTTATTACATAAAATAAACTTTTGATATTTTTTACGACGTTGTGTCTTCATACATCATATAGTAATTTTACTTTGCTTTCAATTAACAATCAAAAAGTTACAAAAATGTCTGAAAATATCTAAGCCTGGGTAGATTATTCGAGCACGAAAACTTTCAAAAATAAGATACATAGAAGAGGAAATCGAATTAAACCCAGTCTATTTTATATCTCCGAATATTGCAAACTTGCCCCGTGATTGTTTATGATTACTGGAGAAAGCATGTAGCCATGGAATGCAGATTGTATATAACATAGGAATGTATTTAATTAAGATTTGATATCATTAAAGATCTGTTTAATGCAATAAATCATTATTTCTCCATAACGTATATTCAAATCGAATCACTTTTTAATATCACTTTATCGGTACAAAATTTACCCGAATATCTGAAATGTCATTTTTGATATTGGATTTTAATATTATCGCTCTCACAGTTTGTATATTTTCACGTATTTACCCATCTTGGTTGGATGTTATCCAGGACTCCCATTAAGCGTGAATATATTGTCTTAACCATTCAATATGTATGATAATATACAATATTTCAAATAGAAAGCAATGATAAAACTTGTCTCGGTACAAAGTGTAAATAAACTGACACTGTGTTGACTTTTCTGGTGAGTGATCAAGAATACACCTCTCCCAAGAGAGAAACCTTGTATGATCAACTGCTATTAGATTTAATTGAGGAAGACAACACGTTATATTACACGAAATACTGACTATACATTTTGTTGAATCGCTATAATGAAGAAGCAATTAGGTAGGGTTGTAATTAAAGGCCACGTCGATATATGATTTATAACGCTACTCATTATTTGTATCCTAAAAAAAACAACAACAAAAAAAGAAAAAAAGAAAAAGCAACAGAAAAAAAGCAGAATGAATTAGCCATTTTGTTTTCGTAGCAAAATATGGAAGTAAGTATGCAATGTACAGATGGAAACAATTATTCTAAATTGTAAATGTATATTGCATATATGTTTCAAGTTATTATGTTTGTAAACGATACCAGCATAATATCGGTTATCAGAATATAAAGAAATGTGGTACTGAGTGCATGTCAATTTATATGACGCCACAGAACAATACATTAGGTTATAGATGATAAAATTATAGATGAGAATGAGAATGGTTATGTATTTCCAAATAATGGTCAATTACTAGAATCCAATACTCTACGTCTCTTTCTCTTCAATATGATTTATTACATGTGATTCAAGTAAATAATGAGGCATTGATAATCATAGATTTTTTAGCCGCAATATCGTACAAAAATTTATATAATATTGTATGTCCGGTATGCCTGAATACGAATTAAAATATCTCAATTAAGTCGGTTGATAGACAACTATCTGCTAGGTTATAAATGTCCATAAAGAAAAAATCATGACAATTTTAAACAAACCTTTTGACATCTAGAAATGTTGACAGAAATAAAATAACAGTTGCAGCCTTTTGTGCTTGATTACTTTTTATGTTTCTGCACCGACTGTACAGGTTGTGTACGGAAACATCTTAAATTAAATTGTAGGTCGCATGCCATTTAGGAGATACAACACTGTTGTCTGGATACAATGGAAACATATATACACTCCGACAATTTTATCGGGGATAAGTCATAAAATTGCTATCATCTATACAAGTCAACAAGACAAGACTGTTTAGGGATTTCAAAATAACCGTCCCTTATTTACTACACGGCCCGTAAAGTCACAATATTTAGATATTTCAATTTAGTTTTACTTAAGAAAAAATTGTATTTAGAAAATGTTCATTTCAGCCATAAAAGATATTACTTAAAGGTACATTAGCTATATTTATCAAAATAAATACTTAGATTTTTTCTACTTTTACTACTTGTACTTGATGTACCATAACAAATAAGAGCTATGCACAGGCAAAAAAAAAAAGTTATTTGCCTGTATGTATATATTGTGAAAATAAGGTCAGGTCCAGTGGGGTATGAATATACAAATAGTAAGGTTGAACTAATCAAGTGAATAATTGTCAAACTGGGTTATTCAAGCAATCCTCACAAAATATACAGGAATTTAAGAATTTTTATGCCTATGTATAGCTCTTTTTTGTCATTGTATATCAATTTAAGTAGTAAAAAAGGAAATAAAATTTTTGAAAAACAAACCACAGCTAATGTCCCTTTAACAGTTATATGCGTGTCTTCTGTATCGAATGTCATTGATGGAAATATCAAAATATTTTTTTTCATGTGGTGTGAAAATTATTTTGTTTACTGGTAGGTAAAGATTACAAATTTAACTTGAATGTAATTTCTTATGCTTTTATACATGTTACATAATAATAGATCTTACTTATAAAGAAATCTCACTCGCTTATAACTCTAGTACTCAACAGTAGACAACTTAGTGGAACAAAGTGCGTCTTCAGCAGATAATAATTTGAAAGGGGCATCAGCTGTGTTTGATAACATTAACATTGACATACAATAACAAAAACGATATATATGCTTGACCTTATTTTCACAAAATATATAGGAATATAAGATTGGCATGCCTGTGTATAGCTCTAACAGTAAAACCTGCTTTAGCGACCACCAGTGTATACAGACCACCTGGTCACAAAGACTGTTTTTGCTGTCCCCAATAGTACCATTTGTGTACAAATCAACCTCTATATAAAGACCACCTCCTTTTTCTTGTGTCTGTAAGCTATTGTACATCAAGTACAAGTAGTAAAGGAGAAAACTCGAAATGATTGTTTTGTTGTTAACACAGCTAAAATCAGTCTCTCTAAAATTACTAGCGTTTATTTAATTCCTATATTCTAACTGTTTTCAAATTAAATTAAAAATAATTTTACAGAAATAATCCATAGGTATTTGACAAGCATTTGGACATGGAAATGAAAATTGAAATACCCACATATTGTTACAGAATACTCTGTATTAACGTCGAATTCCTGAATATGGTAAAATATTTAAAAAAATAATAATTCATTTTTGGTCGTGTAAGTCAGCCAAAAAAAAAATGAAACACGGAAACAAACAATATATATATAAATCAGTTAAATAGTTACAAATCCCTCATTGGATCAATGATATCTCGCCCTACCACTTATTTTCGTCATATTGAGTTACAGGTATTATCTTTTTGTTTAGATTCAATACACACCATAATCAGAATATTAAGATTTCATCTTAAACTAAAGCTCTTTAATTCTAAATACAATGATATTAAGTCTATACTAATATTTTCTTTGATCAATAACTACTGATAACGATGCGTTGAGCTCACAAAATTAAGTTCCTGGTTATATTCATATTCAGGTGCGATACCCGACATTTGTTTTTGGTAGGAGTCTTTTACCAAACGGTGCATTAACAGAGAACATGGAGATAATTATTTGCTTAGACCAAACTCGCAAATCTTACAGTGTCTAAAATTAGTTTGTACCATTTTGAGTAAGCTATGTGTATCTGCAGTGACGACAACACCTATATCATGTTACGTCATCAAAGAGACCCAAAGTGCCTTATCGTTCACCTGTTGTCCACATATTGTGTCAGATTTACTCTCTCAATACTGAATAATAAATTTCAAACAATTGGCTTAGCGGATGTTTTTTTTATAAAAGGTTTCCAATATATAAAAGTGTGAACACACCTGAAGGTCTTTCCGCGTCGAATTACAAAGCATAGTAATTGGTCAGCTGAGTGTCTCAAGTTATTCTAAAGACTGATTGATTCTCATCCGAGGTAAAAATCAACATTATCAGGTGATATATTTGTACTCCCCACCGTGGACAATCTTTCACTTGGACATTACCGGGTTTATCACCAGATCTACGTTTTACAAGGTGTCCTTTCATGTAGAACATTAAATTTTGAAATAAACAAATATAGTAAACCGCTCACAAAGAGAGAATTAAAACTACAAATGGACTTAAATGACTCGAAATAGACAATCGTTCCTTCGGGACAAATGAACTGGTTCAAATAATATTATATTACTACCAAAGTTTATATTTTCGACACACTGGACAAAGACAATGCACATTCCTTTCCACTACATGACAAGTATAGATGTGGGATTGATATACAGTATGTGCGATAATTCATTTCACTGATTTGATATTAAGTATTCTCGTTAACCAAATACATATTGATTATATTAACAAGTTCGTACAGATTTCATTGTGCATCTTTCAATGTCATTTTCTTCGTCTATTGATGGCAGGTAGAGAATTGTCAATTACTTTGTATTTTCTGATAGAAAGATGCTATGTCAGTTGGAAAATTAGACAACAAGATTATTTATGACATCAAAAGAAACTTGAGATTTTTTTTCGTCTCTACTTGTGAAACAGATTAGTAAACATATTAAGAAATTGACAAGGCATGGTAGATGTAACACGCGTAAATTCTCTGCCTTGACAGCATAAGTTGTGATTATCTTATCAATCAGGACTAACTGCTAATCAATTCATTATTCTAAATACAGAACGAAAGTAAACTGAAATACGATATAAATGATTACTAATCGAACTTCTTAACCACTTTGAATTACGGCGAAATAACATTTATCTGTGAAATTATCACTGCCACTGACAAACGCTAATTTTTGCAATGTACAAAGTATATAGGTTGAAATACGTCTAAACGTATTTTCGTTTCTTTGTTTATTGTCTTTTACGCCGCCACAAGTTTTCAGTTATACGGTGGCAGCAAGTTTATATTGGTGGAGGAGAAAAGTCGGCCACAATGTACTAGAAGAGACGCAAGTAAACTGAAAAACTCCACTGGGACTCGAACCCACACTATTTGAGATTTTTGTTTGTAGTGCGGTGCTCTAAACACACGGCAACCGACATCCTCTATTTTCGTAAAATTCCAATGAAATGGAGTAATATGAAAACATATAAAGAATGAAAGATAGAAAGAAAGTGAAAGAGATGTTGGTTTGTCCTATCACATCAAGAACTCAATGAACTGATACATGATATATATATATATATATATATATATATATATATATATATATATATATAATATATATATATATATATATATATATATATATATATATATATATATATATATATACAGAAATTGCAAAATCATATACATACCTTCCGGCCTGCCCTATTATTATGCTTGTTCATTAACGATCTAGCGTTTTGTTCTATTTCCCTTGCATCTAGAAATTTTCTTGAAAATTTTAGTCCGTGTTTTATATCTGCACTACAACCACCCCATTTAAAGCCGTGGGGTGTAAATTTTCCTTTCTTTTTTGTTTTATCACAGCTACAACGTTTTAATTTCCCCAAACTACATGCTTGTGTAATTGCATATGTGACGCCTGCAGAACTTACTGCATATGTGTAAGCTGCCTCCTTGCTTCCTGAAAAATAAAGCAAATAACATGTTCATACAATATAAAAATCTCAGATACCGAAGTATTAATCTTCAGGATGTCCAGGATATATATACAAATCTGGTAAATATTGGACAAAATCTGACCTCTCGAAATCAAGATGTAGGACCAGGTGCTATGGAGAAGTAAGCATCTACTATTGACCTGTCATAGCCATTGTGAGTCGACAGTCAAATTCGAATAAAACAAGTGAGAAACAAGTAAATTATGAATTTTTGAATATTGTAAAATGTATTTTAGTTACGTAGTAACTTCTAATAATGAGTATTTAAAGTGGACCCTCTTTATAGCGACCATGTTGTTTTCCTTGGACACTTCGTCGTTATATTGAGTTTGCTCGAAACACTTTGCAAGCGAATAACTGTGACTAAAACAGAGATCAGTTTTGTAATAGGCAAACATAGTTTATTTGAATTCTGCATAATCTCAGAATTACGGAACTTTTTGGCAATTCCATTCAAAACATATTACCACTAATATCTTCGATGTGATGTGCTTGTGTCGTGCTAAGATATTCATTTTACAATGGGTACTCTTAGGTGGATTTGGCAATACATTTAGATTTATTATTTGGCCTTGTATGATACTATTTTGTCATTCGGAAATATAAATATATATCAAGGTTGAGTCAATTGATGAAGTCTTAATGGCAGAAACGATCGTATGGAGTATGTGTAATAACATTTTGTACTTTTGTATGTTTCAATTTTGCACACTCCGGCTGTTAGATAAAATTTATGAAATAACGACGGTCGTCATAACACGGTCTGACTGTATTTGAGATAAGTATTGACATAGGTAATTCAGAAATCTGTCGAGTCTTGGACAGATTCTTTTGTATTTTTAAACAAACGCAAACAAATACATGTATATTTATACCAACAATGACGGAAATTACAGAAACAACAATATCTAAAATATTCTTTGAAGTTTTGCGACAATGATTCAAGGTCTGAAAAGTGTCACATTTTGGGCAAATATCATTGTTATATATCAAAACGTACATCTAATAATATTCACATTCGGATAATCATTAATCTTATTGCGTCGGAATGCACTTAAAATCATTATGAATGGAACATATCGTATATTAACCCATATGTTAAAATTGCCACGTGTTTCCATTATTTACACCGGCATATTGATGTGCAATCAGTAGCTCGACTTTTTTACATATTATTTCAAAGACATGATATTGTAAAAAAAACTAGTGTGAACTGTTTTTATGTGATGTAATTTTGACATTTAAAATAATAACTGTTAAAATCTTTTGAATGTTTTTGGTAAATTAATCAGATTCATGTTTCATTTTGTTCAATAATTTTGTAAATTTATTGTTTTAAGGACTGTGAACACAAATTGGTCGATAACATTTTGTATCGCATGAATGCGAAAATGCAGGCTGATTTGAGTTCATATACAATTTATTTAATTAAACAGATAAAGGTTATATCGTCAAAATGTATAATTATTGATGTAAAGCGATATTTTCATTTGGGTTTAATCCAGTTTATCTGATTTATGTACGTAGCGTTGTACATTTATGATCTTTAGATATAAATAACCCGTTACTTCAGTACAGACAAATTATTTTACAAGTACTTCTTCTAGAAACATAATATAGTCAGCACACAAATCAGCAAGGGTTTTCCTTAGACTATATAATCCTCCAATGATCACATTTCCTTTCCTCTGACTTTGTGCTTTGATATGTTTTTTATAAAAATCTCGGAAATCAAAATATAAATATTTAGTATGGCCAGGACACATTATGTAATAATATGATAAAAAATAAGTTTTCCTGAGAGTTCCAAATCAGCGAGGTCAGGGAAAAATGAAAGAATACTAGATTATGTATATTTATATATAACAGACATTATCATTTTCTTCTACCATTCTGTCTTCTCTTTTCAACTATCAAATCTTATAAACGACCTGTTACAAGAAGTAAGTACACATATATCTTTAAGGCAACGTATCGCACCAGTAAGGTACAAAATAGTAAAAAGAGCTAAGGTAAGAGATGAAAGTGAGTAAGACGGCGGAGTTATGAAATAACTGGTTTGATGCTCTGCTGAAGAAGAAATGTTTATCAAGTCGAGTAGTTATTTCCGTAGAAATTAAGACTACTTTTATGTCCACCAACTATCATATATTTAGGAGAAACTTATTGACAAATGCACACATTGCATTTATAGAATAAAGAAAGTTCCCGTTATCCTTTTTTGAACATGATCAAGCAAAACTAAATGACAGTATAACACTCGCGCCCTCCAAAAATCATGAATATTTGTGGTCTAATCACTTTATGTTGTGACACTGCAGGTGAGAAACCAGAAAAAAATCCGTAAAAGATGTCCTAGAGACACCTCTTCAGTGTCCGTACTAAATAGATCTGACTACTTTGAGGCATCTGTTATCATTCTAAAACTCACAAGCAGACGATTTGATATTCGAAATTTGACAGAATGGTCATCGGCTAATTAAAACTGTCTGGCTTGAAGGGTTTGCACGAGGGTTTTTAAATGAAGACGATTATGGATAGGTCATGATCTATTAACATGCAAGAGTAAATGATATATTACGCCTAACGATACTATAGGCGGGCTATGAACAATACCTATTGTAAAGCTGAAATAAAAGACGATATTGGCCTTCTTTTGTCTACATGCGGGACAACTGTGTACTGTATGCAGCTGCTTGGCTTTATAATTGAGGATTAAGCCATCGATATTGAATGAAGTGCATGGGTAATTTTGTTGATCCACAATTTAGGAGAACTACATTTAGGCATTTTGCCTAGGGATGAAATTCTTTTCTTTCATTGCTTTCCCATAGCTACAAAATTCTCATTAAAATAGAGTAGCAGTGTTAATCCAAGGAGTCAAATGATTTTTGTCATCAGTGTCAAGACATGTCTAGGTGCCAATATCAACCCAAAGCACGACATGGACACCTGTCATTTTTATTGCTGCTTTGGACAGATAACTATGTATATATATATATATATATATATATATATATATATATATATATATATATATATATATATATATATATATATATATATATATATATATATATATATATATATATATATATATATATATTCCATCACACTTTTATTGAAACATATTTTCCGAAATCCCGATTTGATTTGAAATGATTTGATTTCCCAGCCAAATTTCATTGTAACCCAGTTATATTGAAACCCCTGTTTATTTGAAACAATATTATTTTAAAGATTCCACAGATATGAATGTATATTAACTTTATGCCCTTAAGTTTGTATCATTACTAACAGACATTCAACATGTATACGTATATATGAGCTATCATTCATTATCAAACATTGACACTGATAATACTACAAACGACTAGATAAATCCATACATATTTCTGACATTCATGAATTTAATGGACATGTCGATGTTTTTTTTTTTTTTCTTTTTTGCTATTCATATATACAATATACACGAATATGGGACATATGGATTAATATACATGATTGGCGATTGGTGGTAGTTCAGTAGTTTGTTGTCCGCCATACAGACAAAGGATACAGTTTCAAAAGCTTTCCAAGTTGTATACGTATACAAAAGCATATTTCATTTTAGATTTTGAAAAAACACACGTTTAAACACATGCACACACTGATACACGCATGTAATATATATATATATATATATATATATATATATATATATATATATATATATATATATATATATATATATATATATATAGATATGTATATATCTATATGGATTCATTTTTTATGGATGGACCTCTAAATCACAGGATTTGGATAATTGTCAGGTACTCTGAATGAAAATGCATATAATAACGGTGAGATTACCACCCGCAATGGATATTTACAAATAAAAAAATGGATATTATGAATGATTCCTATCTGTCTCAAACATTACAACAACAGTATGTATAAAACAGGTACTCTAACAAGATATCATTAATATGCGGTGATACAAACCGAAATTTAATACGATATACTTTAAGAAAATGTATCAAATAAATGTATAAAATGTGTGTGACGGCAGATTCAGAATGACGATCTTCTGTAAATACAATTATATTTTCTGACAACTTATATATATATATATATATATATATATATATATATATAATATATATATATATATATATATATATATATGTGTAATATATGTGTGTGTGTGTGTGTGTGTGTGTGTGTGTGTATGTGTGTGTGTTTATATATGTATTAAAATACAGATAAATAAAACCTGATAGCAACCTGATGAACCGCCTCTTTATTAATTTTGCTATATACAATAATTGTTGTATCTTAAAATGAGAACATTTCTTGTCTTATTTTTCAGGTGGCCATTATAATGCAGTTTCATTACAAACATGTGTCACAAGAATTCCGTAATATTTATAACCTAAGTATGATCAATCGTGTTTTACTGCTCGTACGCCTTAAATAGGCGTGTTAGATATGATTGAAGATCACTCGAGATGTAAACGCACAAGAGCGATCGACTAAATATTAACTATTTTACACCAGTAACTTTTAAACGATTTAAACGAGTAACATTGTTTAGTGTATGATGGAATTCGTACAGATATATCATTATCCTCATAATCCAGATTCCGTGATGTCTATTATTCAATGATGTGAAATATGGCACAGGTCTCCGAGCCTTCAATTTAAGTATAATATAATTTGTCATTTTTATGATAAATATAAAGTGTAAAATATCCATGATTTTCTCCCTACCACACAGTTCAGAAAGCATTTAAAGAGAATTTGTGATGAATTTGAAACTTGGGTGTCATCTACCATGACTTATCATAGTGTCGGGTAAAGGGGCATTCAGAAATTTAAAAAAATGAATAAGTATTTTTGCACTTCTTATGTTGTTTGAATGGAGACACTTAATTATCAACGTGTTGTGATGAAAGAAACACAGGCGTCTCTGAAGTGATATAACTGTGATTCGTCAATGAAGAAAACAAACGTGCGTTTATGTATTTTAGAGTAGGGTTTTGAATTCACAAATATATTTGGCATTTCTTTTGTATAATGAAGATGCTATTTCAGTGTGGATCCCCTATTGATATTTACCAAAAGGAACATAACATACAGAGAGTGTTTTTAGACAAGAAAGTCGAGTGGATAAGAAATTGCACTCGAAATCGGAAACAACGAGTAGTGATTTAGCTACTGACTCTACTGCATGAAATACGGACTACATTTTCAGTCTTAGGTTTGTTATGCATCTGAGTAATGTTTGCAAATTAGTGCATCGAAAAAATATGCTTAAACAGACAGTTTATGACAAGGTCAAGTTGATCAGTTACCGGAGTTACCCCCATACACGCTCGATGCAGTCTATCGAGTCATCTGCACTGTTACTGTATGCATGGACATATGTCTTGGGCAAGACATTTGCTTTGTATATCATAAGAAAGTGTATTCATGTACTTAGATATTTGATTTTACGTTAAATCCTTTGTTGACAGGTTACTGTCAAATCGGACATATTTTCTCAATAAGTTTATCGTAAATAAGTTCAAAATAAATCAAAATTGAATAAATAAATCTAAAAAAAATTCCCTCATTTTCACATGTCATTGTGTATACATTTTACACATCGATATTCCATTATCATTTCCATATATTTTTAAAAAATCTTATTGATCTCTGTAATTTCCATTCTATATCAATTCATAAGAATACCTTACTATGTTTAGTCACTATACTTATTGTAAATAATCAAATAATTTTTGAATGAATTCATGAATATGTGGATGTATCTGTGCAATGTTGTTTGGAAGCAAACATATACAGTTGTACCCGGATATATTGAAATCTAAGGTGAATTAATTTTTTTCAAATAAGTCATTTGACTGAAGAATAAAAATTATTTTTTAAAAAGCAGGACTTCGGTGTAACAGGGTTAATATGGTATTTAAGTCATTTGGCCGGAGAATCAATATCACTTAAGATAAAGCAGGATTCCAATTAAACGGGGTTCATGTGTAAGTTGGTTTGACTGTTTTAAGTAGTTACAAAGATGGCATTGATTTCTTGGCTCATCATTAACTTACGCGTAATCACTGTACCGTTCATTACATTACACACTGCATTGAACTCCTTGTTATATAAATAATAGATAGATTTTTCATAAACTTGTCATTCAAATATCTTCACAACTTTAGTGAAACTGCATGATATTCAGCAATGAAATAAACACATCGTTATTTGAGCAGTGTAGTGTTTTAAACATTACCATCAACCGAAAACATATTTGAAATAACTACAATCGCTTTATACAATTTCAAAGAATTTTTGTGCTTATTTGTACTTTCAGTGTTGTTAAGTATATACATATATTGATATTTTTAACTTTATAACGATACAAACAAAATTAACGAGTGAGATAAAACTGTTTTAGTAATTATTATAGCCAATATATCTATATAAAGAATTATCACGCATAAGAAATATCCCCTTAAAACATTTATATCTACATTTAAGGTGGACAGTAAATAATCTATATAGATATTTATTTTACACGGCAAATAACATTGTTTTGCTTGGATGGTTTACACGGCAAGTGAGCCTTTCGGAAGTTGTTTACATTGCAATGATTTCTCTGAATATGCCATTGAAATACTGATGTAAGAATTACTAAAATATACAATTATTTATAACTAAGAACAATTCAGAAACGACAGTAATATGAACATTGGTCTAAAAATAACTAGCAAATTTCACTCATATTACAATAAAATTCTGCACAACATAATATTGGATATTTATTTAAATTCGACATAATGGTATCTACACCTGTCTTATTGAACGATTCCCAAGCTTTGAACTAAAATATTGAATTATCAACAATAAATAAATCTACTGTACATCACTTATTTTACATGAGTAATTTTCAATCGAGGGGAAAGTTTCACGCCAGTTTTTTCTGTTTTGTTGAACTATCAAAACCAAGAGCATATCATTCGGTGAGAATACTATATGTATTACTGGAGTAATATTTGCACTATCCCCATTGATAGTTATGCTTTTTACGTTTCAAGTGTCTGAACAACAAACATTTAGCCCCTCGGCGAATTTTGATAACTTTAAATTGTTTGAGTATACGTTTTGTATGTTTATATAACCAAACTGATCGGCGAGTGTATGGGAGATTTGCTGTTGAAATACCTAACTTTTCTAATCATTTTAATCCGATTTTTACATTTGGTATATGGAAATCTTTTTTAAAATCTTTAATCGTCTTTTCTTTTTAAAAGAATGTGTCATCCCTGAGCCAATTAGGTTATCACAACAGGTGCTTTCTTGCGATAGAATTTTACTGAAAAACAAACAAATCTATTTCAGTCAATGAATACGATAAGTAGACTACTAACAAATTTGAAATTAATACGCAACCAGAAAAGTATGTGAGAGAAATGATATAAGTGTCCGTTTTGTTGTTGTTTTGTCTATTGGAATAAGAGATATAGTCATATTAAGTGATGGATGAGAAATTTTCCAATTTGTAACCATAAAACATGATTGTATCGAAAGTCTTGAATTGTGATTCACCAAATTCTATGATGAATTCACCACACAGGAATTTCAACTGGATATGTTTCTATTGAATATATTTACGACTTCATTATGGCCTTTTTACAGTCAATGGTGAACTTAGTCAGTCCACTGCCCAGTCATTGGAAATAGGAATATGTAGATCCATTGGTCAGTTTGTAATATAGGTAACGTCGGCATAAAAATAAATATGTTTAACTAATCAACTAGTTACATTTAGACTCACCAAGATCAATAAAGAGCATGGTCTACTGTCATAATTCAGGAGTGAATAAGTTGATATTGCATGTAAACTTATTATGAATTTTTTATTCTTAACAATACACCCCTGGATTAAGAAAGTGAACTTAACCATTCTTTGAAATAGACAGGTTCAAAACTGACAACAGGGGTGATGAGTTAACTATGAAATATAGTTAACCTATACATCATTACCAGGTGTGCCCTTAGCTTCAGCTGGATATTCATAGGAAAATATATACAATCTGGGATAACTTGTTTTAGATTTAAATTGTAAATATCTGTCTATTTAAATTTATTGTTTCTATTCATCATTTCGTTTTAAGTATTTATGACCATATTTGTATTCGTATTTCTGAACATATAAACCTTGAATCTGTGAGAATCACTGGAAAAGGCTCATCCATCTGCCGATTTCGGGACATCTTCATGTAAATTTGCACGTTTGTTTATTTTCCTAGATAATTTACTCTTCGCATATACTATAACAAGGACTCCAATCCATCTTATGATAATTTATCTTCTCCTGTAATATCATTTCCAAGTCGACGTAACAAAAGGACTCGTCTTTTTAGGAAAGTTTCATGAACATGTATAAAATCGAAATAACTGGAATAGCATATTCTATATTTTGTGAATCTTCTACTTACCGACTTTGTGAATATTCCCAAACATTGTATTTTCAGCACCTATACTTGAACAATTCCAGCGATTCTTCCGAAATTGGTATTGGCATTCATTCATTCCCATCTGAACACCTTCGCCAATTGTCACAATGGCATTCGGACGTTTTCGACATATAGCTCTTTGTTTAGGTGCAAGTCCTTGAATTCTATTACATATAAAATTAGCACGAAGGGCTACCACTGATGACAACGCCCTGCAAATATATCAATAGATAGATAATTAAAAATAACAAAATAAATTATATGAAAGGACATTCGGCGTTAAGGAATTATGTGAAAGACAATTATATTATATCAAATTCTAAAACGTTATATGTAATTTGATATATGAATAATTTTTTAAGTCTGAAAAACTCAATTCTAGTTGTAATGATTATATTTTCTTGCTTTTTATGCTCAGAAATTAGGCTCTGTAATGATTATCATGTTAAATGCGATAAATGTACAGAAAGTAAAATCACAGATATGTAAGTACTAATCCATAAGATATTCAGGATGCAATATACAAATCTGTATATTGGGCAAATACATAATAATTTTAGAATGTTGTTTAACAGACATTGTGTCATTTTTCTCCTGGTTACTGGCGTTTAATTTATTGCGTCCGTCAATGTTATTATGCTCCTAAATCCATGTCTCGGGTTGGAATGATCATAGTCGCGTTCAGTATTCAGAACAACTAAATTTATTTCACTTCCAACCTAATATCAGCGGCATATACACTTTGACAGTTAAAAAAAGTCTTATTTACCGATTTTGCGTATTACAAAAAATATCTTATGAATTTTCATATTTTTTTTTCATTAAAATACACCTTGAAGAATTGTTCGAATATGTTTTTTCGGCAGCATAAGGTATGTAATGCCAACATTGTATAGAATATCCTAAGCATTTTTCTTACGTATTATAGAATCGCTTAAAAAAAATCTGAGAATATGTGTATAGATACAAAAAGATCTGATTTACCATAGGAGATATAGCACCAAGGACCATTGACGATAACCGAGGAACATTTGTCCGTCTAAGATCCGGGACCTTGTGAGAGAAAAAAACATTCAATACTTTTCTTGCACAACTGAATCGAATCACATTGAAATTTCAAACGGATTTTAGAATTTGGTTTCATCATATTTATAGATCATAATTGTGCTTTAGCATTGATCGAAAAGGGCCGGAAGTTGTGACACATGCCGCGAATGACGTAATCTACAAAGTGTAGAATTGATAAATTACTCGAGTTCCGGACAAAATATAATGACTTCTACCACGAATATAAAGTATACACAGATAACATTAATGTCATTATATGCACATCTATGGTGCTCTCTCCACAGGCATATACGTAAAATGGGTAAATGACACTTCTTGTCACATTAAAACAGTTAAAATGGTAGGATTAAATAGAGATTGCCTTTCACATTTTCACTACGTGTTGAAAAGGAAGACGCTGTAAAAAATCTAAATAAACTGGTGATACTCTTTTTCTCTTTCGTATCTATTTCACAAAAAAACAAATTGACAGACTTGACAATTCGTTTCTCCTGCATTAAGGTATTCTACTATTGTATCAGTCTGTTTTATATGTGTTTGGTTAACGAAAAACTGAACTAAACCCGAGTTGTTTATCTGTAAAAGCCATCGAGCACGCGGATAACTTGCACATTTATGTTTACCAAGTAAGCATAGACAATTTTATGATACGTCGTCAAAAACGAATTGGACCACATGAACACTAATGCGTGAAGTCATTATCAGCTAGTACGAAAACATTTAGCTGCACATAAAAGTGCTTCACTTTGCTTCATTTATAATATATATTTTTTCATCAGAAAGAGGTCCGTTAACATATAGTTTAGAAGGAAGGAGACGCTGGATTAATATGCACACAAAACTCAGTCAATGGAAAAAGTAATCGTAAATATTTATGATAATGAGAATCTATTTAATACTAGCATTACCTTGCTTTTATAATTCACTACAACTTTAATATAGATAAGAATAAAAATAAATTTATCCAAATCTTTTCTCTCATATTTATATGACCAATGATATAAATAAAAATTCCTATGTCCTCATGTGAAATGATTCACGAGAACATTCAACACCGACAGATAAAATGTATACAAGTACAATTGTGTAATTTAATTGTAATAGGTAACTCTATCTGCGAGGCAATGACACAAAAAATAAATGATCTTTGATAAAAATTTGAAACTGACAGAAATATCTATACACTGAAATTAAGCTGACAAAATCTTTTAACTCTGAACGACTGAATTCTTGTCTTTTTCTTTCTTTCTGCTTTTTATGAAAGAAGAACTGTATATCTATACTATACAAATATTTGCGTCAACAAACCACATAAAGAAACTGAGGTATAAATATTATTTGAATATTTTGTTATTTTTAGCAATGTCAATTGATATATATATATATATATATATACATATATAATATAATATATATAAATATATATATAATATTAAAGAATAATAACATATAATTTTTATTTTAATATATATTATTATAATATTATAAAAATAAATAATATATAAATCTAATAATAAAAATATATAAATAATAAAATTAAAAATAAGTCATAAATAATATTTATTAATTTATTACTTTTAAAATAATATATTAGTCATATATAATATATATTATATATTTTAGTATATTAATTAAATAATATTAATTTATTTATTATATAAAAAATTAAATAAATTACTAATAATATACTATATAAATATATTATAACATAATATAATTAAATATAAAATATAAAGTAATATTATATTATAATATTGTAATTAATATACTTTTAAAATAATATTATATTAATATAAGAATATAATATATAATTAATAAAAAATTATTAATAATATAATATATATTATAAGATTAAGTTAAATAAGAATATAAAAATAAATAATATAGAATATTAAGTATAATAATATATATATCAAAATATATAAAACCTATAGTGATTATAAATAATTAAATAAATATTAATTAATAAAATAAATTTAAATAATATATAATATAAATAATAAAATATCATAATATATATTAATAAAAATTATAAAATTAATAACAAATTAATTAATAAAATTCATAATATATGATATTTAATAAAATAAATATAATTATGTATAATTAAATATTATAATAATTTAAACTTATATAATTAAAATAATATAAATATATATAATTATAACATTATAAGAAATAATAAAATATAAATTATATCTAATAAATTATATTAATATATATTAAAAGTTATATAAATAATATTAATCTATTAAATATATAATAATATAATAAATAATAATAGTTATTTATAGTATTAAAAATATTAATTAACTTATATATATAATATTATATTTAATAATAATTAATATACAAAAATTTTAATAATAATATAATATATATTTTTATAAATTACTAATATAATAAAGTAAAAAAATTATTATTACATTTAAATACTAAATATAGTATTTTTAGCTAATATAATATATAATATAAATATATATATATATAAAATAACTTATATAGTAAAATATGTTTTTTAAAATTAATGATAAAATATAATAAGTAAATAATGTAATAATAATAATTATTAATTAATAATAGTATTTATATATTTATATTATATAATATAAATTAAGACTACAAATTAATTTAAAAGTAACAAAATTCTAGTAATAATAATTTATATTAGTATAATTAATATAATTATAAACTAAATGTAAATATATATAAATATATTTATAATAAATATATGTTATATAACTAATAATAATATTAAATAAATAAATATTTATATTAATATATTTATAAAGAAATAATAAATAATATAATTAAATTAATATATTTCAATTAATAAATATATAAATTATATAATAGAAAAAATATTTTTAATTATTATATTAATATAATTAATATAACTATAATATTAATAAAATTATGATATATATAATATAATAATATATATATAATTAATAAAAAAATATTATTAATTTTATATAATATTATAATTTTTTAATATATACTAATATATATATAATAAATAATTATAAAAAAATATTATAAAAATATAAATATACAATATACATATATAATATAATAAAAGAAATAATTATTATATATATTAATAAGATTTATAATAAATAATTAATATTTATTTATTATATAATTATTTAAAATAAATTTATAAATAATTATAATATTACGTAATAATAAATAATAAATACTTTACTAAAATTAATTAATTTAACAACAATTAATAGAAATTTCATATATTAATATATATATAAGAAAAAACATATTTATATAATAAAACAATATATATAATATTAAATAAATAATAATAATATATTAATTATATATAATTATAAATGAAATATAATTTAATAAATATATAATAAATAAATATTAATAATTAATAGATATAAAATAATAATAAATAATAATATATAATATAATATAAATTTAATATTAAAAATAATATATTTAATAAAAAAATTATATAATATATTATATAATAATATAAATAGAATATTAAATAAAATATAGTAAATAAAAATAAATTATTATTTATTAATTATATTAAAATTAAATATATTATATATATAATAAATATTATATAATTAAAATATTATGATAAATATAATAATAAATAAAAATAAATTTAATAAGATAATATATTATAATATTATACTATATTATAATTTATATAATAAAAAATAATAATTTATTTATAATTATATAATAATACTATATAATAATAAATAAAGTTAATTAAATAACCTAATTAATTAACTAAATTATATTAATTAATATAAATAGATAATCTAATAACATATAAATAATATAATTAATACAAATAAAGTATTAGGTATATATTAAATATAATTATAATTCATAAAAATAATTAAGATAATTAATAATTATATAATAATATTATATAATATAAAATTATAAAATATAATAAATAAATAAAAAATAAGTATTTTTAATATAAATAATATTAAATAAATTATTTAATAATATTATATATATTATAATATATATATATATTAATAATTAATACATAATAAATATTATATATATAATATTTTATAATATGTAAGTAATAATAATATATCTAAATTAATATAATAAATATATATACATAATAGAATTATATATAATATATATAATAAAGTATAATATATAATATATAAATAGTATAGTAATATATATATAATATTATAATTTTAGATAACAAATATATTACTAATAAATATATATGTATTATAATATATATAAAATATATTATAAATATAATATTAAAAAATATATTATAAAAAATATTAATATAAATATATTAAATATAAATTTATAAATAAAATATATAATTAAATATATTAACTATAAATAAATTTAAGTAGTAAATATAATTATATAAAATATAATATTATTAAAAATTTATAAAAAACGATAATAAATAATTATATAATAATTAAAAATAGTAAAATTTCAAATAAACAAATATACTTATATATTAATTTAAATAATAAATAATATCATAATATAATAAATAATTAATTTATAATATTATTAAAATTAAAATATAAATATAAGATATATATAATTATTTTTATATTATAACTTAATAATTAAGAAATATATTTTAACTAAATAATTAAAATATAATTAATATATATAATATACAATATAAATATTTATATATTTATATATTTAAATATAATAAATAATACAAAATTATAAAAAAAAAAAAAAAAAATTAAAAACAAAAATAATATATAATATTTTAATAAAATATTATAAAAATATTATATAATAAAAATATATTATTATAATATATATAATTAAATACTTATAATTACTAAGATATATATATAAATATAAAATTATAAAAAAAATAATATATAACAATAAATTATTATATTAATAATATAAATATTTTATAATTAATAATAAAAAAAATTATATTATAATATATTAAGATATAATTTCTTATATATAAATATATATTATAATATACAATAAAAAAATAATGTAGTATAAAGTAATATATAAAAAATAAATAATAATAAATAAATAAAGTAATATAAATTTAATTCTAATAAAAATAATTAACATTAATATATATAAATATTATTATATATATAAAAAAATAAAATAAATATATATAATACTAATATATAAATATTAAATATAATAGATAAAGATTATAAGTAAAACAATATATATACAAATATAAAATAATAAAAATATAAAATATAATAATTAGAAATGTTTAATTATTATATATAAGTATTATATATAATATAATAAATAATAGTAAAATAATATTATATAATTTTTATAATATGAATTTATACATAATAATATATTAAATAATGTATTTAATAATATATAAAAATAATAATATTATTATATAATTCTATATTATAATATATTAATAAAATAAAAGTAATATAATAATAAATAATATAGATATATTAGTATATATATAATTTTTTAATATAATATAATATATATAATAATAATAATATATAAATAAATATAAATTAATAATATAATAAATAATAATAAGATATATAATAACTTATATTTAATTATATAAAAAAATTAAATAATATATATAAATAACAATAATATATATATAATAGAATATAATAATACTATATTTTTATTATTAAAAAAATATATGTATAAAATAATAAAAATATATAATATAATATAAATAAAATATTTATATATTAAATATAATTAAATAATTACATAAAAAATTTATATATAAATATTAAAATTATATAAAAATTATAAAATAATTATAAATATTAATTAACTATTAATATAGATAAATATATATTCGAAATTTAATAATATAAAAATAATAAAATATACATTAATATTTAATAACTATATTAAGGTATATTAATATTAATAAAATATAAAATTATAATATATATAATAATAACTATATATATAATAAATAAGTTAAATTTATATAAAAAATATTAATAATATTAAAAAATATATAAATAATAATATAATAATAAATATAAATATATAAAAAAATTTATTATAATTAAACATAATTTAATATATAATAAATAATATAATCTATATTAAAAAAAATATTAAACTATTTAAATAATAAAAAATATATATATATATTTATATATAATTAATTATTATATTATAATAAATATATAATAGTATAATAATATGTAAATTATTTTAAAATAATAAATAATATATTCAACATAACTAATAAGTTAAAATTAAAAAGTATAATAAGATATATTATAATAAAGATAAATTAATAATATAATAATAAATTATAAATATAAGTTATAAAATAATAATATTATATTATTAAAATTGTATAATATACAATAATAAAATATTATTAAAATAATTAAATGTAAAAAAATATTTATTTATAAATATATATATATATATATATATATATATATATATATATATACATACATATATATATATATATATATATATATATATATATATATATATATATATATATATATATATATATATATACACATTATATAAAGAATTATAATTAATAATATATATAATTATTAAATGAATATAAAATAAAAGAAATAATATTATTTTAAATATATATATATATATATATATATATATATAAATATATATATAATATGATTAAATATATATATATATAAAATTGACATTGAAAAATCAGATTTGTATAATCTCAGTTTATTTTCAATCTTGTACTCACAGGAAATCTCCGTAAACACAAAATGACAAATAAACAAGTCCCAATAACAACTTGGTTTGGCGACTAGCTCCCATGCTTCGCATACATTATCAAAGCATTTCCCTTGTCCTCACTCATTCCTCTGGGTTGTTAGATCGAGTCAGATTCGGGTATCACTTATTTGGGTTAATCCTATGTTGCATTACAACCACATAATAATCTCAGCCATATCTGTCACATATGGGATTAAGCCTGGCGTACGCCACACAGGTTTACCATACCTGTTACGATTGATAATATACTGTCTTAACTAAACGTTTCGTTTGATTGGGCTCACTGGAAAATTGACAGGTAGAAAATCTCGCCAATTTCCTTCCACTAGACCAAACGTCATAGGGAGAATCGGACTACAGCTTGCCTTGCTCCGCCTCTACGAACGGTTGACTGTTTTTCGGGACATATAGCTAGGAATCAATGTGTTCATCTGCCGTTTTACTATAACAAATAGTTATCAGTTATTCTTCACCTAACTTGTCGGTATTCAAATCAGTCATGCATAGAGGCAGTAAATTGGTTTCTAAGCGATATAATATTTTGTTTACTGCTTTACGTATGTAGGAAATGTACCGACCGGATTGTTTCTGTAACGCTCTTTCGTTAGACATATATTATGCTGACGATATGATAAAGACAATGTCTTCGATTTCAGACTTGACTTCTACTGAGAAATATTTAAACTTAACCCGAGGATCGTGAAACTTTATATCTGTGCTTAAGGGAAATAAGTTCGTCTATTTAAAATCAATCAAAACGCGCTTCATGGGATATTTTAAAATCTTATTTACTTTTGTTTATGTGTGTATATATGGGTGTATTGTGACTTGTGTGTCAGAATTAATCTTTTCAACAATTGCGTTTATATATCGTTAAGAACTGAGGAATCAGAGTTAAGCTCATTGTTATCAGTCACTGATATCGGGAATCAGACAACAGATCTAAAGCCGTATATTAATTATATGAACAATGTAATAAATGAGATTTACAGAACTTGGGTAAATAGAATTAATGATGGCATGTATTTATTTATTTGGTTTAAATGAATATTGTTTTGAATTAGAATTTATTGTTGAATAAGAAAATATATGGGGAAAAGACTAAACACAATTTAATTAAAACGTATCTAAATGAAAGTACAACAGTTAAAATTGTTATGTCTAAATATAACATGGTATGTTGCTACACGTGATAGTGGAACATGCATGTGAAATTTAATTACTTAGAAACTCACCTGAAATCATATACGGAAGTTGTATCTGGCTAATGTTATAGATTGTTGCTCTAACATCAAGACCTCTAGTCGACTTGAAATGTTTATGGACTAGAGATGTTGGTAAACCTTTAATTTGAATTAGGAACAAAGACTTGTTTAGTGTTTTGCACAAGGTATTCATTGCAATCCGTCCCTTTAATGAAATACCATAATATATTGTCAGCTCGTACCGGAACAATGCATATTTTAAATGATAAGAAATTGCAGCCAGTGGAGCTGATATACGTTTTGGAGCCAAACACTCTTTCAATTATGTATGGATAGCAAACGATTTGAACAAATTTCTTATAATGTTATTTCGGGGGTGTTAATATTATTAAATAACTGAATAAATTGAAAGTTATGAAAAAAAATAAAAAATGGGGCTCAAAATGACCCTTCATCCATCTTGACATTTCATTCCTTCCTCAAACACAATATTATCAACTTCCGGTCTATGTTCAACACAATTACAAAGATGTAAAACGTGTGTTTGTGACTCAGTCAATGAGCGCCTGCCTTGCAAGTGCCTTGAACACTTGTCATATTTTGTCGTAAGTAAAGACTGATTTAATGTCCAAAGTTCAGCATTTTTACAGACTTATATTGTCCAACACCACTCGAATTCTGCACATAAATACAGTGAAGTTGATATAAAAAAGATGCTAGAATTTCTAATAGACAAAATATTTGTAATGTTCGGAGACGTGTTCTTTCAACAAACTGTCGCCATTCCAATGGGAAGCAATTGTGCCCCTTTATTGGCTGACTTGTTCCTTTATTCATACGTAGCAGACTTCATTCAGAAACTGCTGAATCAAAACAAGAAAAAAAAGGTGAGCGGTGTCCTTTAATTTGACGTTTAGATATATCGACGACGCTTTGTCAATTAATAACGAAAATGTTCATACATATGTCAATAGGATATATCCCAGCGAACTAGAAAAGAAAGATACAACAGAATCCAGCACACAAGCTTCTTACTTGGACATTTTATTTACTATAGACACAGACGGGAAATTCTCAGCTAAGCTATAAGACAAACGCAACGATATCGGCTTTCCCATCGTAAATTTTCCACATTTTGGTAGTAATATCCAACAGTCACTCGCATATGGAGTTCATATTTCACAAATGATCCGATATGTCAGGGCGTGTTCAATATATGCACATTTCATATACAGATGTAAACTACTCACTGACAAATTATTGACACAGGTATATCAATATCGTTGATGTCAACGTTTCGCAAATTTTACTGTCGGTATAATAGTCTTGTTTGCGATTATTCTGTTTCACTGAGTGAAGAAATGTTGAGTTGACTTTTTCGTAGGCGGTTGTTGAAATGTCTGTACCAATTGTGACGTGGATTCGTTCGTTATTTGGATTTGACGGTGACGGTGGACTCACGGCGGGTGTGTCCGGTCGACAGGGGATGCTTACTCCTCCATGTGAAATATAAACTCCATATGCGGGTGACTGAGAGATATTACTACTTAAATGTGGAACATTTACGATGGGAAAGCCGAAATCGTCGCGTTTGTCGTATAGCTTAGTTGCTAATTTCCCGTCTGTGTTTATATTAAGTAAAATGTCTAAGTATGAAGCATGTGTGCTTGATTCTGCTGTATCTTTAATTTCTAGTTCGCTGGTATATAGCGCATTGACATATGTATGAAAATTGTCATTATTAATTGACAAAACGTCGTCGATATTTCTAAATGTCAAATTAAAGGACACTGCTAACTTTTTCTTCTTTTGATTCAGCAGTTTCTGAATGAAGTCTGCTACGTATGAATAAAGGAACAGGTCGTTCAATAAAGGAGCACAATTGGTTCCCATAGGAATGACGACAGTTTGTTGAAAGACCACGTCTCCGAACATTACAAATATATTGTCTATTAGAAATTCCAGCATGTTTTTTGTATCAACTTCAGTATATTTATGTGTAGAATCAGAGTGGTGTTTGACGAAATAAGTATCCTGATAGCCAATCACTAGATATTTAAATTTTCGGGTACCACCTTTAGTGAAAAAAAACAGTTGTCTATGATGCTGAAAAGTCTTTCTTTTAATTTTTTATGTGGAATAGTATTGTAAAGAGTAGAGGAGTCATAGGTTTTGATACTGTGAATTCGAGAAAAATTGTGTGCCTTCAAAGTTTCTAAAAGCTGTTTAGAATTTTTAAGCATCCACATCTGATTTACACCGCTTCTGGAATAAGCAACTGTACAGTATTGTTGAAGTTCCTCCTTAACGGCTGTCAATATCTTGGTAAGGTTTGGTAGAACATTTGCTGGACCCTGCTATGTATCTTTGCTTATGTGGGGTTTTATGAAGTTTAGGTATCCAATATAAATGTGGTAGCTCAAAATCGGTATCCTTTGTAGGTATATCAAATGAGCGTAATACGGACGTGATTTTGAAGGACCTCATCCTTTGAAAGTTTGGCCCATCGTCTGGCATAATCTTCGACAGAATCCATAACTAAACTGAAACTCTGACGCCAATTAAAGGAACGGGCTTCCCGGTATTTAGGGCCCCTTAAAATAAGATTTTTGAGGCTTTCAAAATGACATGACCGATAGGATTGTATTTGAAAGGAGATGAGGCACATAAACATGTGACAGTGTTGTGTAGAATATGGTTGATGTCTAGGCACTGCAAAACCTGTTTGTAATTGAATAGCTTGGATGCGATGCTAGGTGTATAGCTATATGAAATGCAAGGCGTGGTCTTCAGTTTCAAATATGGTGGAATACAGGACTGAACTTTTTTGTGTTTTAGAACATTGCCAATATTTAAAGCGTCTATGCCTTTATTTGTAAATTTAAGTTTAAGGAAAAGACGTCTCTGTTCAGAACAGTCATCGTTTGTAACGTGTGCAGGCTTAAACAGTCTGTGATAAGCGATGTCCATTATAATGGAGTTCAGTATGTATTCTGGGGTTGAAAAATCCGTGTAGGGGTTCATTCTTGCTTCTTGAAAAAGTTTATTGAGATTTGTAAAAGGAAAAGAATAAAGTTTGCTGCGAATGTGATGAAGACCCAATTTTTGTTAACGTAAGGTAAAAGAGATGAAAAAGTGACATCTTGTATGCCCATGATTGTCATGCCATACCAAGCCAAAAGGCTTGCCAAATGCACATTCAGTCCCCTTAACATGGATGTCAAAACACAATTTTTGCCCTTAAAAAAGTAAAGATGGTTCAAAAAGCAGAGTAGAAGTACCTTACTGGGTAATTGAAGGTTCACTTCCTTGTATTCTCGGTTTTTGAATAGTGCTTTGTCATTCTCGATTTTAATGTGTTTTGAAACATGTATAAGCTACCGTTCGTGAGACCGGTGTAAACAATTGGTCTCTCAGATGAAGACTTGAATGAACTAAAGATTTTAAGGTTTGAAAAATGTTATAAAGTTTATTTAACACGGGATAAAGTCGACTTATATCAACACTTGCCTTTTGTCGTGTGAGAGTTACGCCCCTTGAAATATAACAAAAAAACAGCAAACGATTGGTTTCCGGGTGATGACTTGCATTAGCTCAGAAAGAATCTTTTGAATATATCTCTGATACCAAAGTTTAAATCTTCAGGATGTCCAGGATACATAAATTATACAAATTTGGTAAATATTGGATAAATGCGGACAAGAGGTTTGATAAGCATCCCATGTTGCCCGGTCAAAACGGTCGTGAGTCCATAGTCAAATTCAAATGAAATAAGAGAGGTACAAACCTTAATCACAATTGGTATAGACGACTTACCCACCGCAACCGAACAGGTAATTCAACATTTCGTTTAATGAACAAGATTATTATAACGACCGTAATATTTTCGGAATGTTGACATCGTACTATCAAGTAATCAAGGACCGTTCACATTTTCGGTTAAGAAAAAGGTTTATTTTCTCAGTATAACTATTGTCAAAATGTTTTAGCAGATTAACGAAATTAATCAAATAATGATAATCAAATAAAATCTGGTTTGGGTGATGTATGACTTGTTTGATGTGGATCAACGGAGAGCCGACCATTTACAGAAAACAATGATAATAATTGGGAGTGTATGGGAAAGGCAAAACATAAAACACAATTACGAAAATGATTTTAACAACATTCAAATCCCTTCTGTTTTCAAAACAAACATGCCAAGAATACGCATGAAATAGTAGTCAGGTATATTTCGAATTATAGAAAAATGAATACAGTGCATGTACGAATGATCTTAATCCATTTCATCTGAGACAAAACCCAGCTTAAATGTAAATATTTACAAACTGCATGACACCTTTCATACAGTTGTTTATGTTAAACGAGAAAAGGGAATTTATAACATTTAATTAAGTGAGAGTAGAAGATATAAATTGGAATCTCGTTAGGTCAAAGTCGAAATACCGGTTATGTCAAAGTTCTAAGGTCGGTCCCAATTTTTCGCTATACATTTACACTATTTGTTACATCGGATGTTAAGTCTTCATTTAAGTCTTTATCTCTTAATTTCGCGTATGTCAAAGTAAATTTGCGGTCAGAAGTATCATTATATTATAAAAAAACAATTCTTATCTCGAAATTACCTTTCAGTCCTGCTGAGGCGAAACGGTAATTAATAATCGCTTAAATCAAATACAATTAAGCAATAGCTTGAGATAGTTCTATTGTCCAAAAGATTTGAATGCAAAATTTATTTTTTCTCGAATTCTCAAATTAATATTGGCGATATATATATATACATATATATATATATATATATATATATATATATATATATATATATATATATATATATATATATATATATATATATATATATATATATTATTATTAGATATAATTACATATTTAATTGTAAAGCTATATATCGTTTTATCTTTACATTGTTGTCACCATAATAATAATTGCGGATAGATAGTGTATAAGCTAGACTGCTGATGATATTATTTACTTCTAAGGAGATCGATTTCGCAAATATAATTATATATTAAAGCAATGAAGTTACACATGGCGCAACATGAAAACAACGTAGGTAAAACCTCAGTATATTTTCCTTCTTTATATTTTTGAATTTTAAACTTTCTCACAAATGTCAGCTTAGTCTCAAACGGGGCTCGAATCTGCGCGGACAAGAATTGAGAAACGGCATGGTCCAAAAGGCTGTCTACTCAGCCGCGGAGACCCACTCACTGTAGGTAAAATAATCACTACGAGCATCTTAGAAATTTTGCTTGTATAATTAAGTAATACAATGTGTAATCTAGAGTTCACAATGATGTAATACATTGGCATACATTTATCAATTATGTTACACTAAACATAGCAAAGAGACTTCCGGAACATTGAGTGATGCATAGCAAATATATACAGTGCATGTATATATATTATTGGAGTTGTTATATAATTTATATAAAGAACATAATATGATGAAATAGCACGTTACACATAAATTTTCTCTGTTATAAAACCATAACACTATTAAAGTAATGATTAAAGAAACTACAAACTAGTTGTAAATGCAGATATCATTTCTGTTAACTGAATTGGTTTATTCGACAGGTTGTGCAGGTAAAAATACTATTGATGAATATAATAAAAACATGTTATCAAAACCACAATGCCCAAGAAGATCGCTTCTGCCAACCAGACCCCTACAGTTCCAATTTTAAATAAATTTTCCAATGGGAAAGTGACATAATACAAGGCCAAATAATGAAATGAAAGCAAAGTCTTACAACGTATTAGCATATCTAATTTTAGTAAAAGTTTTTATGAATGTAGTTGATGATTGAAATACTCATAGGAACCAAATATTCGATTGAAGCCGATATCGGTAGTTGGGTATGATCGCCTGGGATTTGGCAAGTATTTTGGAAATCCTATTTTTAGTGATGAAATTCAAGAGAAGTATACAGGTAAATGATTGGAAAATGCATTATTAATAAAAGTATGTCTCCATCAGCCTTGGTTCTGTATTATTTTGTGTAAAGTGTAACAAAGGCGAAGCTTACTCCTCCATGACACCTGATCCCACCTCCAGATTTCCAGAAATCCGTGCCCTTCCAGAATTCACAAGATTTGTAAATGTATTATGGACATCCTGAAGGTATACCTTTGTATCTGAGATTTTTATATTATTATGATAACAGTTGATTTGTCACTAGCAACATGATGGTGAACACCACGCCCGTCGCCTGTCAGAGTGTCAAAATGTTATCTAAAATATAAATGTGAATATATTAAACTAGATATCATAACTGAAGTCAGAAAATCTGTGATAGTGATGACGTCATCAAGATATACTTGTACTTTAAAACAATAATAGCGCTACAACTTTTACTTTCTAAAGAAAACATAAAATTTGTGGACAAATAAACCACATGTATATGCATCCCCTAGGGATGCCGAAACTTGGGGTTCTTTGGTTATAACCGCATTGGTCCACATATTTTAGGCTCACCGTTGCATGGATAATTCGAGGAATGTTCACTCAGTGCATTTATTGACAGTTAGTGGAGAGATAAAAGGCAAAAACAAAACGGAAAATATAAATAGCAATATGTATTTATAACTTAAGTCAAGATAGGTAAACGGAGAAAAACGTATTGTCACTTTGTAATTCGATCCCTTCAGATAAAAGGAAAAGCACTATTTGGAACGATTTATATTCCTTTGCAATAATGAAATAAGTAATGAAACGTAATTCCAATATTTGTTATTGATCAGACTATTTGCGTCAACAATAGTAGGGGACCACAACTTTGAATATATGTTTAATATTTGTAGCCATGGTTTAACGACAATTTTTTGTTGATCTGTCGTTATTAGATTCCCCGTCCTTTGGCTGAAAGTTGAGACGACTCGTGCCTTTGCTATCACAATATTGATTTACTATCCATTGTCTTAATTGTCATGATTTCATTTGTCTGCTGTTTACCGCTCAGTTTTACTACATGCACCTGTGGAACTATGGCGGTTATGTTTAGCACATCGGGCTCGGGCAACAACACGCTCAAGAACTTTTGTTTTAAACTTTTATTACGTTTTCTATGAACCCTATATGCTAGATTGTGTTTTCAATATCTGTTTAATGTAGAAACTGTAAAATACACCATTTATAATAAGTAAACCACAGAGTTGGAAAGATATCGTTATCTTACAGAAATTGCTTTGCAACAAAATAAATGTACTTCATAGTGTTGTGTTTGCTGCGGATGAGAATGATGCAGAGAGATGATTCAGCAATGCCGATGTACAGTAAAATATGCAATACAGCATAAAATTATGTAGATTACTAGGGATGAAGTGCAGTGTAACACACACACACACACACAAACACACACACAAATGCATATATATATATATATATATATATATATATATATATATATATATATATATATATATATATATATATATATATATATATATATATATATATATACTATAAACATCAATATGTCCGCGTGCTGTTAATTACGTGCGCGGTTTTCTTTTTCCAACCTTGCGTAATGTTAGCAACTGTGAGCATCTCTGTATTAAATGATGATTCTAAGCACAACTATGGGCTTGTGCACGGGGCGCGCGTGTAATGTGCACAAAATCCTCCCCATAGCGTATTCAGTGTAAATTAACCCCACGCGCAGATTTCATCGTGTACAGGCTATTTTATGTAAATTTCGTGATGGATTAATTGAAAACAACAAAATAATGAAAATTAAAACCCATTATATCTTGATGATGATAATGATAATGATAATGATGATGAGTCCATTTCACATTTCTATAGTTAGGTCCCATATATATGGAGTTGGCATTAAAATATCCTTCATTAAACTTTCACACCAAAATCGCTATGCTACGAACCATGTTAGCGTTGTGGGATCGTGAAACATAGTATAATCTTCAATGTGAAAGCATTCACGACGATACACACGTTACGCATGTTATAGCGTTTTCTTCGGTGCTCTGTGCGTCCACTTGACGTGTATTATACATTTACAGTACGCTTTTGCTGTTCAATGTCGACATCAAGATTTGTTTCTAGGTATCTTCCGACAATCCCTTTCTTCTTTTGAAACTAAATATATCATGATGAATGGCGATTTCATTGTATTGCACGTTTTCTCTTGAAGAACTCGACATCACCTTTGAAAAATCTTCCCCGATCAAGTGTAGTTCTAGGTCGTTACGCCATCTTCGATATCAATCAGTGTGAAAGGGGTTGTCACTAGGATCTTAATGCAACATTGCAGCACACTTTTTCATGGGTTTGCAAAGAATGTATAAACTTCCCTAGGTATGATTTTAAACTAAAACCCTTTTTATTTTCCCGACAATTACAAGAAAAATATACTTGTACAGTGAAATATATCAAAGGCGTTTCATCTAGAACTAACGTGGAGTCATTTATCAACAATGGGATATTTTGTTATTTCTATTTCACCAAATTAAAAACTTTGTCACTCATATATATATATATATACTTCAGAATAAATTAGTAAACTATTTGAATCGATTGTGACGAGGATTCCTTCCACGCCTATTTCATTTGAATTTGACTGTGAACTCATGCAGGGTATGACCGGTCTACAGGGGATGCTTACTCCTCTATGGCACATGATCCCACATCCAGATTTCCAGAGGTCCGCGTTTGTCCAATATTTCCCAGATTTATATACGTATACTGGATATCGTGAGGATTTATACGTTGGTATCTGAGATATTTATATTCATTGTAAATGTTACTACATGTACTGCGAAACAATTCAAAAGTGACGATAAATATAATGTTCATGGGTTGTCAGTGGTCGGCCAATATTTAGTGGAAAAGGCCAGCCTTTATTTTTTCAGTAAAATCAAATATCAACGAATTTAACTTATTTAAAGAAGAACGAAATTTTAACCCAATGTAATATTATGATCTTAAAGTTTTATTATTTTCAAAATACATGTAATCAAAATTATTGTAATTATCAATCTTGTTGTATTCTCTATCAATGTTAATAATAATAATAATAATAATAATAATAATAATAATAATAATAATAATAATAATAATAATAATAATAATAATGATAATAATAATAATAATGATTAGGAAAGGATTATTTTCTTTATCATTGTCATAGGCACGTCTTCTTTATTTAAGATATAGTAGTAGTATATCCAATACTTTCACATGCAAACTTTTTGCACGTGCATGTAGTTTATTCTATCTTAAAAAACGCCAACAAATAATTGTTTCAAGAATGCACTAAAAAGATATCAGATAAAATTCGAGACTTTGACTAACTGAAAAAGTCACGTCAATTTATGGCTAACCAAAATATTTCGTGCAATTTATTTCTGGTGACAAATTTTCAGAACTCCAGTGAAGTGATACGAGTCATCTGTGAGATATGATGTATATTGTTTGCTTAGAATAAGCATACCTTATTAACGTTTACGCTCTACTAGTTTCAAACTACATTGAGGGATCAATTAAAATTCCGGAATACCTAGCATTTTGTGTTTTACAATACATCAAAGTAATTAAAGTCCTTGAATTAGAGATAAAAGAAACTAGAAATCAGTCACGGGGAATAACTATTTCTTATTTTAGAAAAAGAAAAGCTACTAATCAAAAGTTGTACTCTGCCCATGTCAGTTGAGGAATCCAATAATCTTTTGTTTCATTCTAATAAATATGGAACATTTCTGTTCTGTTGCAAAATTAGCTTGTATAACATATAGCCATCAGTAGTCCGGACCTGTCAAATTGTTACATGTATTGTATGAAGGAAAGTTATACTAAACTCTTATACTTTGTCATATAAATCATAATAAAAATCTGTTAGTCAAATGCAAAGCATTAACCCCTGAGAGAGAGAGAGAGAGAGAGAGAGAGAGAGAGAGAGAGAGAGAGAGAGAGAGAGAGAGAGAGAGAGAGAGAGAGAGACAGAGAGAGACAGAGAGAGAGACAGAGAGAGAGAGAGAGAGAGAGAGAGAGAGAGAGAGAGAGAGAGAGAGAGAGAGAGAGAGGTTGATTTGAGTGACTACGTAATCAAACTTATTAGAGCTTTCAATTTTCGATAAAATTGTAGCATATGAAAGTTTCAAATACCAAGGTTTTAACCCATGATACAAATTGGGTGAATATGGACAACTTAACAACATCAAGGAAGATAAATCCTGGTTACAATCTATATGGGGTGCACAACAACATCGGGGAAGATAAATCGTAGTCGCAATCGATATAGATAACAACAGGAGGGATAAATATGGTGACAATGGATATAGACGACTCAAGAACTACAGGGGAGATAAACCCTGGTCTCAATGTATATAGACGACTCAAGAACTACAGGGGAGATAAATCCTGGTCTCAATGGATATAGACGACTCAAGAACTACAGGGGAGATAAATCCTGGTCTCAATGTATATAGACGACTCAAGAACTACAGGGGAGATAAATCCTGGCCTCAATGGATATAGACGACTCAAGAACTACAAGAGAAATAAATACTGGTCTCAATGGAGATAAACGTCTAAAGAACTACAGGAGAAATAAATCCAGGTCTCAATGGATATAGACGACTCAAGAACTACAGGGGAGATAAATCCTGGTCTCAATGTATATAGACGAACCAAGAACTACAGATGAGATAAACCCTGGTCAAAATGCATATATACGATTCAAGAACTACAAGAGAGATAAATCCTGGTCTCAATAGAGATAAACGTCTAAAAAAACTACAGGAGAAATAAATCCAGGTCTCAATGGATATAGACGAATCAAGAACTACAGGAGAGATAAATCCTGGTCTCAATGGAGATAGACGTCTAAAGAACTGCAGATGAGATAAACCCTGGTCAAAATGCATATATACGATTCAAGAACCACACGAGAGATAAATCCTGGTCTCAATGGAGATAAACGTCTAAAAAACTACAGGAGAAATAAATCTAGGTCTCAATGGATATAGACGAATCAAGAACTACAGGAGAGATAAATCCTGGTCTCAATGGAGATAGACGTCTAAAGAACTACAGGAGAGATAAATCCTGGTCTCAATGGAGATAGACGTCTAAAGAACTACAGGAGAGATCAATCCTGGTCTCAATGGAAATAGACGTCTAAAGAACTGCAGATGAGATAAATCCTGGTCTCAATAGAGATAGACGTCTAAAGAACTACAGGAGAGATAAATCCTGGTCTCAATGGAGATAGACGTCTAAAGAACTACAGGAGAGATAAATCCTGGTCTCAATGGAAATAGACGTCTAAAGAACTGCAGATGAGATAAATCGTGGTCAAAATGCATATATACGACTCAAGAACTACAGAGGAGAAAAATCTGGTCACAACGACAAATATCTAGTTTTAAACAAGTGTCTTATTTCAGTTCACGAAATATATTAATTTAAAATAAGGTAATAATGACGACAACAGGCCCGATGGGACTTAACGGTCACCTGAGAAAATTTCCTCTTATGTTTGGTTAAAATAAGTCCACTGGTTCTTAGAAAGAAGTCGAAAATGTTAACAATTTGACAAAAATCAATAATTTTCTGTTTACTTAGGTTCTGTGACCTTGACCTTTGTCCCATGACCTTGAAATTTTGTCAAAATGATCCTTAGATGATGATATCTTTGTATAAAAAGTCACTCAGTTTTGCGTTATTTAGCCATCTGTATACAACTGTACCCTATGTTATTCAAGCGCCCCCTAGTGGACCGTTTATCAACAGATTTCGTTTTCATTCAATAACTTTGACTGTAGAATCATATATACAAAATTTGAAAGTCATCATAAATTCGTGAAAAGAAGATTTTTTTAAAGATGTAACAAGTTTTGGTCCTTTTAGGATCTTTAAAGGGACCCTATGCGTTCTAGCCCCTTTTATTTGTAAACGTTATGCGGCTTTACATGGGGAGGCAACATGCGAAGATTTGTTAAAAATGGTCACACTGACTCTTGAGAAGAAGTAAAACACATTTCACTTTCTCTCTATCTATTATACCTTTCAAGATAATAGGATAAAACAGCCCAAAACATGAATAATCCACTTAAAAGGGGAAATAACTCCCATCAGGGGCGACCTGACAATTTCCATCCTAAATCTTTTTTGCTTTTATCACGTTTTTCTCTGTCAATTATACTTTTCAAGATAAAAGGATAAAACTGTTCAAAACATGAGATTTACTAAAAAGAGAAAAAATATTCCACAAGGGTCGACCCGGCAAATCCACAAAAAGGGGAAATAACTCACATAAG